>MINK01172197.1:0-13642 GCA_001735545.1 Phormia regina
AAATAAATAAATAAATAAGTAAATAAGTAAATAAATAAATAAATAAATAAATAAATAAAATAAAAACAGAAATAAGTCGTCAAAAATGAAAAATACATACAGAAAACTTAAGTAAAAAAGCTATTACATTGTTTTCTGTCGTTAAACGAATAAATAAGCACAAGTTAGAAAAAAACTTAAAACGAAACAAAAAAAAAACGCTAAAACGAGAAAAAGTCGCAAAAATAATTGTTTCGTTGCTTTTTTATTGAAAAATATTTCAATGTTAACATCTTAATTAAAAACAAAAAATTCATAATTCATAATATCAAAATTCATAATATCAAAATAAAAAATCAAATGCCAAAATAAAAAGTCGCCAAAGGAAGAAATTAAAATTATTATTAAAAATGTCGCGAAAATAAAAGAAAGCTAAAACACAAAAATATTAAAATATAAATAATTGAAAAATATTGTCCAAACGAATGAAAAAAACGCATTTATAATAGAAAATAACTACATAACGAAAACAATGGAAAATAAATATATAAAAAAATATATAAAAAATGTAAAAAAATCGCTTAAGTAAAAAAAATTTAAAAAAAGCCAAAAAAGAATAAAATCTCTACATTTAGAGAAATAATTGCAAAACACAATAAGAAAACACCAACTAAAAAAAAAACACATAAATGAAAAGAACAGCCAAAATAAAAATACGCAAAAAAAAGAATACTCAGGAAAAAAAACGCAAAAAATCGCTCATAAAATTGTCAAAACAAAACACGTATAAAAAAAATTAAAAGCAAAAACGAAAAATTCCTTTAAAACGAAATAAAACGCGGAAACACAAAATGATAATAAAATAAGAAAAATTACAAATATCGACAACACGAAATCAAAAAATAAAATACAAACGAATAAAATGGGAAAATATGAAAAATGTAAAAAACGCTAAAGTGAAAAAATATAAAAAATCGTCAAAACCAATAAAATCACTATATTAAAAAAATATTGCCAAAACAAAATAAGAAAACACCAATTAAAAAAAGTTAAAATCAAAAGAAGAGGCAAAATAAAAACTGACAAAAAATACTAAAAGAAAAATACTAAAGGGAAAAATGTAAAAAATAGCTAAAAAATTTTAAAACATATAAAAAAGTTCAAAAAGTTCCCAGAACAAAAAATGTTCAAATTTGCACAAAAAAATGTTCTCCATGACACCAAATTAAAAAGAGAAAATTAAAAAATTGCCAAAAGGAAGTAAGAATCGAAAAATGCAGTAAGATAAAAAAGCAAAAATTAAAAAATCGACTAAAGCGAAAATTTTCAATAAAACGAGGGGAAATATGAAAGAAAAAAATGCTAAAATAATAAATCCCCAAAAACTGGCTGAAAGAAAAAATTAAAAAATCGCAGAAAAACAAAAAAAGTTACAAAAAATAAAAAAATCGCAAAAACATAAGAAAAACGTCGAAGAGAAACCAAGTAAATAAATGTCATATTGAACAAAATACTTAAATGCAAAAAAAAAATCCAAATCGAAAAATATATTAAAAACAAAAACAAAACAAGCGATAACGTTACATATATTAATCTTGGCCGAATCCGTATACAAACGATCTATTTTTTGAAATAGTACGTTATATAGAAGGAGAGCGGTAAAGTGTTACGACCACACTCAGATTTCATTTTGGAGCTCAAATAAGTCCATTACTAATTTTACTCATTTTCAATCCCAAACAAATCTTATATTAATATTTAAGCAAAATTTCAAGCCATATCCTACTTTCATTAAACAGACAGACGGACATACATAGTTAAATCGATTCAGATTATTTAATAATTTTAGGAGAACGAAAATAGACCAATTTATTTATTTTTTTATTTTAAACCGAATATTAAAATTATTTCTACAATAATCTAATGAAAATAATGTAACTCTTCAAAAATTTTATTATTCCAGCTAAGATTAAATATAAATAAAATTAAAGCATATATTTTATTAAACTATCTTTATGCTTTTAAATATTCAATAAATTTATTGCTATACAGTGTAATTAATAAAACCATATAAGTGATATTACAGAAATCATGTAGAAATTATTAATGATACTAAAAATTAAAGTCAATAACTACTATACATTTAAGTATTAAAGCTTTTATTTAACTTTCACTTATAAACAAACCATAGACCAACAGATAGACCGACAGACATTTATTGAAAAAGTCAGTCACTTAATCAGTAAGCCACTCACTCATTCATTCAACCAGACAATAATTTACATGCAAAAACATTACAACATACCAAATCAATAAAATTTATACTAAAACCAACAACAACAGCAAAAAAAATTAAATAAATAAAATAAAACTTCATTGACAATGACCTTGTATTGAGTATAGCACTTAGGGGCGTTTCTAGCAATAAATACCATATATACGTTAACCATTTATTACCATTTACCCCCTTTTTTTTGTATAAAACTCATGATTGATTAATTTCTATATATATTTTTTTTCTTTTCAGTTTTTTTTTATTTGTTTATTTACTTTAGCAACTATAACCATAAATCACTTAATTTGTTGTACCAGTAGGTACACAATTACACCTACGTTAATATATGTGCATACAGATGTATGTATACATAGATTACACCGTTAAATACCTCCTCTATAAGGCAGAGAGAGTAGAAGAAGAAAAAGCCAAGTCAAGTTATTGAGCAGAATTAATTAAATAAAATATATTTGACTCTGTGGTAATTTAAGCATAATTGTGTGAATAAATTTTCCATATAAATTTCTATGGATATAAAGTTTGTTGGATAAGCTAAACACATACATACAAATTAGCTAATCAAATACGAGAACTTGCTAAAATTTCTAAATAAATTAATCATAATGAAGAGCACATAAAGGGAGAACAAAAATTACTAACTGGTTTGTAGTTTAATAATAATTTAAATGTTATTGATTTTGTTTAAATTTATTAGCAATTTTGTAAGTTTTTTTTTTTTACAATTATAGAGTACAATGTCCTTACGCTTTCATTTACTATGATATTGACTTAAATTTAATGCTATAATAACACAGAAATTTGTTGTTATACCCTTCACCATAAATGTAAAGGGTGTATATAAATTTGTCATTCCGTTTGAAATTCCCACAATTTTCGTTGGAAAGCAAAAAAATATATTTTCTGCATCCTGGTAAGAACCCTAGAGTAAATAGAACCGGTTCAAAACTAGTCAGGTGACCGGTTCCAGTTCCGGAACTTTATATGTGAAGAACCTATCACTTTAATTAGCTCCTTGGGAAAGGTCGCAGGATAGGTCACAGTACTGGCCTTAGAGCACAGGTTCAGTGTCTATAAATATAACAAAAATTTGATAAAAATTCTTTAACTGCTTGCGTTTAAAACATTTTTCATTATTATTAACCGAGATATTGGCCAAAATATATATATATTTTTTTACCAATTTTCGATCTTATATAAGCGACGGATCTATTTTTAAGATCGATTGCAAATATTTTTTGGTTCGGTTCGATTTAATGAACCAAATCGGTTAATAAACAACCAAGTTATTGGCAAATAATATTTTATATATTTAATGCGTATTTCTCTTATAGTTGTTGTTTTCATGGCTACTGAAAAACATCAACAACAATAAACTGTGGCAACTTGTTGAAGGTATTATGTTAGCTAGACCTTTCGGTCTTACGCTGAAAATTCGTTTTATTTTTAATTTCTGCGTTAAAACAGTGAACTAAGTCGGTTGAGTATTTACCGAATTATATGTCAAAACACGTCATTACGATTTTTCCTGGTACTATTTGATCCACGGAATTCGTTCTTACACAAATCGATAATAAATACTAGTTCATAATTTCGGTTTTTTTAATCAGTCCATAAATTTTTACGATACCCTTTGTTTTTGTTTAATAAAATTAATATTATTATTATTATTACTTATTTTAATTATTAAACCTTCAAGCTATTTAATTTATTATTTATTGTACCTCTATAATCTATTTACTCCCTAACAATCGAATATCCTCAAATTCCGTCTTAGTGGATCTTTTCATTAGGAGACCAATCCACAGTTCATATTTCTAGCCTTAACCGTTTGGGCTGTGTGATGATAAATCACTTAGTAAATCATTCAGTCAATTACGCAATCATCACTCTTTTATATATAAAGATATATAGATAAAACCAACTCTAATTCCATCTCAACAATGGTAAAGGGTATTTAAAATTCGACACAGCCGAATACAGTGCTTTTACTTGTTTTTATTTACTTTTATTTGTTTGCCTGCTCTATATTTAAATCTGTGTGTTAGTCACCATAAATGTTAACAATGTATTGTTAAGTTGTAGTTAATGCTCTGCTATACGAGTATGTATGTTCTATAATCTCTATAATTTATGTTAATTTTACACAATTTATACAAAAGTATGTACAAACATTTTTTATTTTTTTTTTTTGTAGACATAATAACCACAAACACATGCTATGTATTGTTTTTTTTCTAAAACTAAAAACATATTTCAATTGTTGTATTTAAAGGGATTAAATTTTATAAAATAAGGTGTAATTATAATAATTTAATCTAGTTAATATAACGATAAAATAAAGTGATTAAAATTGTTTTCAATATAGAATTAAGGATTATTTATATTGAGAAATAATTACACTAATGGCCAAAAATATATTTCCTTATAACCGAAATTTACTTGATGCATACAGGGATAAAAATATGGTTCTGTTAACCATAATTTTAGAGCAACAAGTTTAAACAAGCTTGTAATCGTAAATTGCAGTATTGTCTCTGTTTGCCAGTATCAAAGCAAAGTTTGTGGATTATAATTTGAAACCAGCAGAATGGAATACGTATTTTCTGTGCTGCAACACACTTCGTCAGCATTCAACACACTTCGTATGCATTTAGGTTTCGTTGAAACCTTAACAATCTTATGATTGTATGAAATAATAATGTTTGCACAAAATTATTATTATGACTCCATTTAATAGTTTATCATCAGTTAATGAATCCTTTTAATAACATTAATACGTTTTTTAAGTGTAATCACATTATAATTCCATTTTGTCATATTATAATAATTATTATATAAATAATCCAAATAAATTTAGAATTACCATGACGTTGAAAAAATATCTTCTCTCATATATGAATTGTGGATATTATATGACCATAATGTTAGAACAACATATTATGATTGTATTATGTGATTACAGTATAAAATTTTTAATATGATTCCATTTGTTATTTTTAGTTTATATAATGATTCGATTTAATAATATTAATATTTTTATAATGTAATGATTTGGCTTTATTATACTTTAAACAAATATTATTATATTATAGAATACTTTTATCATATTGTAATTTAATTATATCTTATTGTAATTCTTTTTTAATATGATATGATATTATTTTTCAAATTTTGATTCCGTGTAATCATATTATAGTTCCATTTTATTATGTACATAATTCAAATCAATTGAGAATTACAATGAAGTTGAAAAGTATATTTAAAAATTAAAAAAAGATATCTTCTCTTTAGAAGAATTGTAAGGCTTGATGCAGAATAAAAATGGTTCTTAGAATTTTATAATATTGCTTCATTTCATTATGTGTGTAACATTTACTAATTTATCTTTATTATATTAATAGCCAATTTTATTATAATTGTATTTTATGATACTATGACATTAATTTGTCAAATTTTAATATTGATCTTAAATACCAGAAATTATGTCATTAAAATATTATCATCGAAAACACGCAAAGCGCATTTAAATCTAGAATTAGTATAGGAACAAGCAAAAAAAAATCAAATATTTAATGGTTGTTGCATTAAAAGTCAAGAAGATTAATATTGGAAACATATTATAGTTATAGTCATTACGCTGTAACCATATTTTTTCTGCGTACGAATAGAAGTCTGCTTTCCATTTTAATCAGTTCTAGATTTCTTATAGGCGTGTCTAATATTTCATCTATAATAAGGCCTTTGCTGCATTTTATTACACAGTGAGGCAGAATCGAAACTTTTTGGAAATAAATCTGGAACTTTTAACCGGCTGGTTAGCTTTGCATGAAGTTTGGAAGGGTTATATAAAACATCTGAGGTTTGGAGCTAAGAAGGCACAAAGTAGGGTACCTCAGACATAAATTTTTTTAATCGCTAGTAAAACAATTTGGAAAAAGAGTTTTGGAGTTTTTAATATTTAAAGGTGAACACAAAGGCACTTCTTTTATTACAAGTAAAAAAAAAAAAAAAAAAAANNAAGTGGGCGGACCATGGCCATTTTTTGTTTTTGAGGTTACATTTGCCTTTGAGCTATTTTTATACCCATCTTTTTGATGGTGGGTATAAAAAAATTGTAAGAAAACTTAAAAATTTTATCAATAAACTAAAAAAAACTAAGAAATAACTCAATACATACACATCCAGACGGAATGATGGACTGTGTTAAAACAATTGAAATAAAAATTCTTATGGCATAATATGTTTTTCTTATACTGAATAAAGAACCTTTAGTTATATAACAGAAATAATTAGGTTCAATTTAGTAAAATTTTAACATTATAACAATAAATAGAAATACTAATATCAGTAAAAGGTATGATTGACACTGCTGAAACAATTAAAGCAGAGATCTTAGATCATTTGTTATACCCTGAAGATTGTCGTAGGACTAGAAATGATATTCCTACTTTAAAAAAATTGAGAAATTATTTCAATTTTATTTTTTCATTATTTTATTTAAAAAATGTATTATATTCAATTGTATAGTTATAACAAATATCATTATTATACGTTTTGCACACATTGGAAATTCTGCTAAAATCATATTTCTTAAGATCATGACCCCCAACTGTTTACAGTTTAGTACATAATATACATAAAGGAAATATAAAAGAAAATTTCCTGGAAAATAAAAGTTATACTACAAATTAAATCTGAATTACTATTAAGTTAAACAAAATTGAAACATATGTATACATATTAAATAGTTTTATTATAACTTTTTAGAAGTTACTTTAAGTAGTTATAGTTAATTATTAAGTTTTAGAAAACCTTTAAAAAAAATTCTTTTGACTATTTGTTCATAGGAATTACAAAAACGGACTAAAAGTCTAGATTTCTCAGAAGTTTATGAATAAGATTTAAAGAAAACTAATAAATATCCAACATTTAAATGTCTATTATTTTTAATATATAATATAATATTCTACACATGTTAGTGTTTTAAAAGAATAATCAGTAATATTTTCTTATATAATTCTGTTGAACTCAAGAATTCTCGTTTTTAAAAAGTTAGCATATTTTATATTTCCTGCTAAATAATTTTAAATCATATCACATATGAAATTATTCTTCTTTATAATGAGACTATCTAATTTACTAAATTAAAATATATGTATATTAAAGGACCCAGCATTAAACTAAGGTTTTTAAAAAGAATTTTATAAATAATATTTATCTTTTATTTTTACTAAAACAAAAATTAAATTGCAAGCTAGAAAATAAATATTATTTTAAACAATTTTTCTTAGTAAATGGTTTCAAAAAAAAAAATCATCTACAATATTTACTATAAACCATTATTAAAATTATCATAATTATCCATCACATCAGCAAAAGAAGTTAAAACAGAAACAGCAATGGCAGCAGTGAAAACAGCAGCAACAGTATTATTACAAACGAACCATTATTGTTATTATCAGCGTCATTATCATTATACTAATTTGATTGTACAAGTTGTTTCAATAATATCATTTGTTCGCCATAAAGTATGCAATACTTGGTGTAGATGATACATTTATTGTTGTCTGTCTTATTATCAGCATATTTTTTAAGACTGACTAACGGAAATTTCTTTTAAGAAAATGGAAAAAAAATACAAAGACATAGTAGTAAATGGAAGTAAGAATAAATAAGAAGAAAGGAAAGAATACATAAATTGTAAAATAAAGGCATCATAATAAAACGCAAAACTGCACAGCAGGGTATTATTGTTGGTATCTATTTTAGTTTGTATAACATCAATGGAGCAGCATAAAAATAATGTAGTTATGTATATGGCAAGTAATACCTGCATTCAAAAGTAAAGGACATAATGCTGGAAAATATATATATATATTTCATTACATATCAAGTTATTTGAAGGAAAGTTTTTCCATGGATTTTTTCTTTTTCATGTTATTTCGTATATCATAACTTGAAATAATTTTCTAAGCCTAATAAATTATAGAAATTCTAAACTATTTTAATCATTTTATAATATTTTTCGAAATTTTGAAGACCTTTTATAACGGGAAATTTGAGATTCTGTAAAAAAAATTCATAATACAAATTAGAGAACGGTTTGCAAAAAGTTGAAAAATTTGTGAAATAAAGAGTTTTTATGTTTTGCTATACAGTTGGGGTTTTGCATGTGGTCTGCTTTGAATAAAAGCCCTCAATATATGTCAGTCTTTGTAGTTTTCACGATTTTCGTCGGAGAAATGGTATTTGATAAGCTTACCTATAAATTTTAAATTCCTTGGAAAATTTTGTAATTTAAATTCTGAAATATCGGTTTATTAATAGCGGAAATATGCTTAAAAAGAGGGTTCTCAAGATTCTAAAGCCTTACTTTATGTTAGGGACTTTGTTTTTGAAAAGAAGGTTTGAAATTTTCCTCAGAATTTATGTTCTAAACGAAAATTTAACAAATAAGTTCAATAATAAATGAAATTCCAAGCAGAAACTTTTGATTTTTTAAAGAACAAAATTATTTACCGAACGAAAAATCTTAAAAGCTGATGCCTCTTTTAAATCCAAAAATAAATAATTTTATAAACTAATATTGCAGAAACTATAATTTTTATACCCTAAACCACCATAGGTGGTTAGGGTATTATGTAGTTATGCACTTTCTGAGTCAATTTAACCATATCCGTCCGTCCGTCTGATCGGCAGGCTGGGTGTCTATGTAAAGCTTGTGTGCAAAGTACAGATCGCAATTTTAAAGATTTGCACTAAAGTCGGTTAAAGTATTATTCGTTTGTGCTGATATTTGTAACGCATAGAAATAACTATCTAAAACCCCCCTTACCCAAAAAAAATGACATTAGTCAATAACCGTGATAGCCGAGTACCGAGTAGTGTAATTTTCGTTGATTTTATTGAAAATAATAATAATAATAATAATAAAAATAATAATAAAATAAATATAGTTTGGTACAAATTATTTACTACAACTATTTAACTGACCACAGATCTTAAAGCAAATCGGTATATATATGTAGATAAAATATGTTTGAGTATTTTAACGATGTCCGTCCGTCTGTCTGGCATTCTATATTAAATTTTAAATGAAGTTATTTCCTTGACTTATACATCTTTAAAGTGAAATAGTTTCTGTTCTATAAAAGATACTGAATTTTTTCCCATATAACGAAGATTATATCAGCTAAGCAATGTAATTTAGATGAAATAATCGAGTTCAGACTTAGTTCAGAAATTAAATAATTTTTTTTAATAAAGTGGATTTTTGAGAAACTCTAAATATTTTATCTGTAATAAAATCTTTGTCAACTACAAACTTTTTTATTCAATAGATAATTCTGTTCTCTAATTAGCTAAAGTAAAAAGAAATAAAATTGGTCGGAAATACTAGGATATATATGAAAAAGAACTTACAAAATTTAGGCACTTAAAAACTATAAGAGATAAATATGACATGCAAGCATGTTTTTTGTATTTGAAATCCATCATAAAATAGAAATTTGGCAAGCGATTAAAAAAATTTTATATCAGAGGTATCCAACTTTGAGCCCCTTTAGCTCCGTCCCTGAAGGGTATGCTTGGTGCCCCTCTTAAATTTAACACTGAACACTCGTCTTCTACCATATTTCATGCAAATCCAACCGTCCAGATAGAAGTTACAGATTTATTTCCAAAGAATTTTGATTCTTCCCCACTGTGTATTGGTTACCTTTTATAACCAAGTCCCCATAAAATTTATCTCCTAAAATAGGATTTTTACATCCACAATTTTTTAGTATTTAGTATATTCTCAGTGTTGTCATAGCGTCCTATCAAGTTTGAAGCTATAATAGGGAAAGTGTTCATTCCTTAGCACGAATATAGGTAATAGCTTCAATATCTTGTGCACTTGCATGCCCTTTTAGATTAGATGTGATGGACATTACTGCAAGATATTAAAGGAATATTTAAAAAAGTCTTAAAAATTAAGGTCAATTGACATATTCATAAATACTGGTTCCAATTAAAAAAAAAAAAAAAATACCTTACTTATGAAACTAGATTTTATGCTAATTCCATTTCTTCTAATTTGGAATTTTTGCCCAAAAAGTTTATAAAATTTTAACTTCATATGAATCCAAGGGCAATAATATTGACTGACTGACTTAATTAAGACTGACTTAATTAAATTTTTAATTGGACAATTTTTTTTCTGTTTTTAATTTTTAAAGTTTTTATTTTGATGAGAGCTGCAAATTTGAGCAAGTTTTTAATTGAATGAATTATTTACAACATATTTGATGATTGATTTTATTTTTTACTTTTATCTGTGTCGTATAAAAGATACTGAATTATTTCCATAAAATTCCGATTCTGTTACATTGAGCACTGTAGTAATTAAATATTTAAATTTGAGTTAAATTAGAGCTTCATATTTATTATATACTTTTTACAAGAGACCAAAAACTTTTCAATTCATATATGTGAGTGCAAATAACTACACTATTAACAATAGGAAATATTAATATTGGTAGCAACTGTAAATGTAAAATGAGATGCAATAAAATTTATAAAATTTTATTACTAGGAAATATACTCAATTTCAATAGATAAATGAAACTATATCTAAATTATATTAAAAGGGTAAAACAATTATTTTTGACACAGTCTTAGAACAATAAATAGAAATATTTTTTTTTTTTTTTTTTATTTTTTTTTTTTTTTTTTTTTTTTTTTACATGAAAGTATAATTTTTCTATTTTGTAGAAATAATAAAGTTTCATCAATTATTTTCAATTTTATTTTTACAACTAACAACTGCTGAACGGAACTTCTCTATTACTAATAATTCTCTAACATAAAATACAGTTAAAATATCAAAAGCCTTTAACAAGTTCTAATGCAGCTTCAAATTCCTTAAAAAATATGTAATTTTTTTCTCACAATTACATACATATATTAAGAATAGTCTTCTAAGAATTTTAGATTTAAATCAACTAAAATATATTCATTTCTACTGCAAAAGAAAAAAAAACTTAAGTTAAAGTAGAAAAGAAAAAAAAACAATATTTTCAACATGATGAATGAAGTCAACTAAAAAGACACTGTTATATATATATATAGCTCAAGGGAAATATTGTTGCTACCAACAAATGACTGCAGTAATACAGTCACTTGTGAACACATCGTATTACAAATAAATTCCATTTTTTTTTCTTCGTTTTTATTCCTTAACTTAAAACAAGCCGCATTTAATGTTATAAAAAGTCATATTTTATTTCTTATTACCGCTCTTCTCTTTTACTACACATTAGTTGTAGTTGTTGTAAATTTACTGTTTCCCATGCCTACACCCATCTTACCATTATTTCTTATACCATTGACTTGTTACAAATTTCCATTAAATACAAATAGAATAACTTGTGGCAGTGGTATGATAAGAATACATGCAACAATATATATTCAAGGAATAGGGGCATGATTAGAGGCATGGGTATTCTATATATTTTATGTGTATTTTTTTGTGCATGGGTATGAGTATAAGTTTATAGATATCTGTGTTTATGTTTGCTTTTGTGAAAATATATTTTTGGTTTACTTTATTCTTTGTATATTATTTGTTTGTCTTTGTGTGGTATGTGTGATTTTATTAATAATGACAATAACAACAACTATGTATAATAATTTTAGCAAACAGCAAATAAAATTAAATTTAATTCACATCTTAAGTTAGATTTTATATAAATGTGTGTGTATAGTTAGGC
Organism: Phormia regina; assembly: GCA_001735545.1. Taxonomy (NCBI): domain Eukaryota; kingdom Metazoa; phylum Arthropoda; class Insecta; order Diptera; family Calliphoridae; genus Phormia; species Phormia regina. Next base: position 12,028 of record MINK01172197.1, read on the forward strand.
TGTCAGATTATATAACCCAATAAGTAATTGTAGCAAATTCTTTATTATGTCAGTTAAGTTTCTATAATTTAAAATATATGCTCTTGATTACACTAGTGGGCAAAAAAACATTATACTCTTCTAAATAAAAATAAATGGACTAAAATACACAACGTACCTTTGAAAAGAACTTATTCTAATCCTACAGTGTTTTCACTTCTTTTTGACTGTTACCTCATCCTCTCATTACAACAATCAAAAGAATGACAATAAAGAAATTGTTAGTGTTTGTACCGAAAGAGGCTAATTCTTTAAATTTTTACTAACTTTGTGCTATTAAATGATATTGGATTTTAGTAAAAAATTATAAAAGCTCAGCGAAGGAAGAAATGAAGTTTAAAAATAATTAGTTCGAGCAAAAAAATGATCGAAATAAATCAAAACATTTAATTAAAAAAATCCGGGAAAAGTTCAAATATATTCTTAATAACCAGCAATATAATAATTGTGAAGAACTTGACTATAACAATTACTAAAAAAAAATATAAACTACAATAAGCACGAATGTTTTATTTGGCTCGGCCGAATCTATATACCCATCATCAAGTTTTTCAATTTTTATATTATATGGAAGATGAGTAGCCGCCTTTATTTGTTTTCGTGTTCATATTGGTCATTAAACTATTTGTATAAAATTTTGTTGGGATGCGGACGGTAAACGGAACATTGATCCTTGAGCAAAATTTGTTTAAGAGATATCAGCAGAAAACTATGAAATGTAGCTGCAGAGGACACCTTGTGTTTCTAACATTTTGCTCATGTGGAAGATGGACCACAAAGTGAGCGAATCACGCTAATTTTTAGCTTCCAAGTTTATATCGATCCTCGAACTTCCGTACAATATTTCGTTATCGCTTTTGTTTAAAAGATATCAACAGGCACCCTGTATTACTAGTATTTTACCTATATGGAAGGTGGGAGGCAGAATAGGAGTACTTCGCCTATTTTTAGTTTTCAGGTTTACATTGGTCCTTGAATTATTTGTACAAATTTCGTCAACTTTTTGATTTACAAATATATATTGATCCACTAACCTTCGGACAAAATTTCGTTATCGTACTTACTTTGGTTTAAGAGATATTGACAGAAAACTATGAAATGAAGCTATAACGGACACCCAGTATTGCTAGTGTTTTGCTTATATGGCAGGTAAGCGGATAAAGGGATCGAACCACTTCTGTTTTTTTTTTATTATTTTCCAGTTTACATTGGTCCTAGCACTATTTGTGCAAAATTTCATTGACGTTTCACCTTATATGGGAGGTGGGCGGTAAAATGGACATACCATGCCTGTATTTGATTTCCGAGTTTATATCGACCCTCGAACTATGCGCACAAAATTTTCTTATTGTACTTGTTTTTGTTTAAGTAATATCAGCACTAGGGTGCTTTTAGTATTTTGCCCATTACTTTTTTGTTTTTTACTCATATTCAATCTCAAACAAATATTTTGACCAAATTTCGTTTCTCTACGATTTCCCGTTAGAGCCATATCTTGCTTTCAACAGACGGACGGACATGTCTAGAAAATATATACTTTATCTTAAACGATTATTTCAACATGTTATACACGGTA
>MINK01172198.1:0-25994 GCA_001735545.1 Phormia regina
ATTCCGTTTTGCAGCTACAAACTGTAACCAACAATATTCTGAAAGCCTAACTCCTCTTCTATCGATGTTCCAAGTTCCACTTTTCTCAAAACAAAGCAAATAAATGCAAATGATGTTTAAATTAACATATTTAAAAGAATTGAGATTCCGTTTTGCAGCTACAGACTATAGCCAACAATATTCTGAAAGCCTAACTCCGCTTCTATCGATGTTCCAACTTTCATCCAAAACGGTTCATTGACTTGAAAGTTCCAGACTTATTACCATTTATTTTGCATTTGGCCGCACTGTGCATCCTTATATCGACTCCCTTATCAATAAGAATCCAGAATATATATATACTTTTTAGATGAATATTGTAGTAATTACAAATGGAATGACAAACTGATATATACCTTTTACACTTGTGGTGAAAAGTATGCCATTTTATAACAAATTCTTCTTTCAACATTCAATGAATATCCTTTAACATTAAAAACACAAAATACACCATACATGAATCTATTTTCGACCAAAGCTCTGTTGTAATAAAAGCTTTAAAAATCCAGTTATATTTTGGCAAGTTGCACATAAATTACAAATAATAAAAAATGGCGCATATAACCCTTACAGGAAAAAAAGCTTTTCGTATAAAATCTTATAACAAAACCAAGTTTCATAATGTGTCTCTAAGGATATTTCTTTCTCTCTATATTCAGCAAAATAAAGAATACAATATTATAGAGTAATAAAAACTTGATTGAACGCCGAATCCTTAAATCTCCTGATTGAATGTACATAAGTAGTACTTATGTATTAATCGAGAGAGCATAATAATTTTCTCAATATAGAGAGCTAACAAAAAAAAAAAATTGAGAAATATCCTTACAAAAAAGAAGTTACGATACGACAAAATTTAATTGACACACTGAACTCGTCTCGTGTGACCGTTTCGTAGACAATATATGTATGCTGCAAATACTTAGGTTCGTTTGTGTGTTTTCTTTGTTATTATAGTTGTTTTTTTTTTTGTTAATTCCATTTTTGTTGTTGCTTTTGGAAATTTAAAAATTTTCTTTATTTTTACTCTTGCTGGGAATAAGGTTTATAAGGGAAGTTTATGCTAACATATGCAGTAGTATTTGAATGAATTTCAAAAGCATAGCAATATGTTTAGAGCTGCTGGGACCTATATACATATAAATGAACAATGAAATACTTAATATGAGAATAAAGAAAAAAACAAAAACAAAAAATCAAATAAAAAGCAGCAGCAAAATAGAAAAGAATCACCTTGATATTAGGCTTATGAAAACGACACATGACCTAACACAATCTAACCTAAATGATAGAAAGAAATGCTTAAGGGTAATGGGGATATATTTTGATTCTTTGGTGGCTTTAGAGTATGAATGGTTGCTGAACATTGTAGACGCGCATAACTATGAAATCTATTAATCTATTTTTGTTTTTTATTTTGTTATTGCTATCGCTTGTGTGCTGCTGTTCTCATTTGGTATGTTTATTCTAAATAATTTTGTTTGTTTAGCACAAAAAAAAAAAAAAAGAAACGAAGAGCAGTTTCTAGTATCGCATGTGTAGTTAGTTAGTTGAAGGGGTGTAAGAGGGTGTTGCAAGTTATTGGCTGTAAGCAATATAGTGGTTGGGAAATGTCTCCTTGTGTCTTGTTTACATTGTGCTGTTAATTATGATGGGTTTCTTGTCCTTTAACCGGTTGCCACGAAAACGTTGTTTTATAAATGTGAATAAACTTAAAATCATTAAATGATATACAAAATGATGATGATGATGTCTATTTGGTCTATTTAAATTTACAACTCACATGATTCAATGCATAAACAATTAATTTTCTTATAGAGGAATTCCATATCAAAACGGACAAAAAACCGACATTTTCAGATATAATATCTCCGATTTTAATGAAATACACTACAGATATAAAGTATTTAAAAATCAAAAGATGATTGAATTTTTTCCAAAAGTAATCACACTTTATAGCTCATAACTTCTAAAGTGTAAACAAATAATTTAATAAACAATTAAGCTTCTTATTGAGGGATTCTATATGAAAACGGACAAAAAAAGACATTTTCAGATTTAATATCTCCGATTTCAATGAAATTCTCTACAAGTATTTAAAAATCAAAAGATTTTTTTCCACAAGTAATCACACTTTATTGCTCATAACTTCTAAAGTATACATTATACAATTATTATTTTTATTTCATTTAATAGAAAAACACATTGACTTTAATGGGACAAGTTAGAAGTTCAAAGGTCTAAATTGATAATATAAAAACTTTGAAATTCTTAAAAAATACATATATTGATAATGAATCCCTTCTCTATATTTGTGCCAAATTTTAGTTAGAGCCTCTTTTGGTTTAAGAGTTATGAAGCGAAATACTGAAAAAAAAACAATTTTTTTGTATGTAAAATTTAATATATTTAAAAAATTATTTTTTATGTTTTCGTAGATATAATGGTTTATTTCATGAAAGTCTTATTTTGACCTTTAAACGTACAATCTAAAGTAATTTACTATATATCATTTTTAAAATTAATCTTTTATTTTCTGTAGCTTAGGAGTTATTAATAATTGGATTTTATTTTTGTCCATAACTGCTAAACTAAATAAATGAAATTTTATATCCATATGGAAAAAAGTTATGCAAAAAAAAATATATATTTTTTTAAGAATTTAAAAATGCCGATTTTTGAGATATAGTCGTTTTAATTTTTTGTCTTCAACTTTGACCTTTGAACTTTTAATGAAAAAAACTATGTAAATATCGTTATGAAGGTTATATCTTTGTCTTTAGTATTCAGCAGCAACTGAAGATCTGTCATGTATATTTAAGAAGTTATTAAAAGTTAAAAAAGTACTCATTTGTTAAGTTTTTAAATTTTTTTTCGTTTTCTAAAACCTTATATTTCCGAACCGAAAAGAAACATGGATTTGAAATTTCATGTTTTCAGAAACTCTTGCAAAAGTCAATGCTTGTAGCGAATTTCATTGAAATGGGAAATATCAAATCCGATTGCTATTCGTTTTGACATGGAATCACTCTATATTGTAAATTTAAATTTATTTTTTTTTTTTTTATGAAAAAAAGTTTTGTAGCAAAAGCATTATTTTTAGAATTTTAATAATTTTTGTTATTTGTTTAATTAATGAATGATTTTTTTATGAAACTTTTAGTTTAAGTAAAACTTAAAGTAAAGAGCAAATACTTAACGGTTTAAATTACATAAAAAGAAAAAAATCTATTTTATAGATTAAAATACTAACTCTATTGAGAGTTGTAATTGAAAAACTTATTTGTATATGAATGGATTGATTTGAATATTTTTGTTAAATTCTAAAGTGATCATAAGTCAAGTCTTCCACTTACAGGCCCTCGAAGTCTTTAAAGGTTATTAAAAGCAAGAATTTCTTAAATAAACCCTAAAGAAACTTTATCTAGAGTTTCTTTAGGGTGAGGTTGTATTTGTATTTGATATTACTAACACATGCTCATATAAAATAAACACAAAGAATTTGGAGAAATTTTCGAAATAAATGTTATTAATAAAGTTCAGCATAGCATATTCAATTTCTATTTGATTTATACTAAATGATTTTAATTTTCGTGCCCTATTATTGGCTTCTAAATTTTTTTTGCAGCATTCCAGTCTTGAACACATTTCCATATAAAGTCTTATATGCTTTTAACTCCGCATTAGCATTAACCTTTCGCCCCAAATAGTCTGAATACTGAGCTAATGGGGTTGCTTTTCAACCCAAGTGTTTGGAAGTCTTTTAAATATGCTTTCAACTTTCTTGGTCTTTAAAATATCATGTGGATCTTTTTTTCCCCCAAACCATGTTTCCTGTCAATGGTCGAATTCTCCTGATACTACTTATTAACTTTGGAAACAGTTTGGCAGCAGACATCTTATCGCTTATTTTGATCAAACTCACAACAAATAAACATGGTTGTATTAAAAATAATAACTGACATATTTTTCAAAGATAACTAGATCCACAAGGAATTTAAATATTGCTTCGGAAAAAAGTCCTTAATATCCATTTCATTAAAATTAGTGGAAAATTTTAGAACTTGTTCTTAAGTCATTAGTTTTGAAAAAAATCGTGCATGCAAATCTACTTATAGAAACTAAACCAATGGGTGAATTTTTTTTAAAGTGATATTTTTATCAATGTCTGTTATGTACAATTTCTAAACTTAAAAGAATAAATTACTTCCTGTTGATTTTTAAAGAAATATCTGTTATTTTCCAGAATTATTCTAATTAAAAATTTTATTATCCTTCGGTTAATTTTTTGCTCGAATAGGTCCAATTATTTTTTAAACTCGGTTCCATTTTATAATATGCTTTAAATTTTTTCTTACTAGAGCAAAATATCTTTCAATTTCATGGAATCACAGTCTTTTTCGGTAGAAACATTTACAATTTCTTTGTTACCACTCCATTTTTTTGTTGTTGGAATGAAAAGAAACGGGAACAGCCCAGAAAACTGCAAATACAATGTACTTTCTTAGAAAGAAATATATTTCAAAGCCACTCATTCACGTATATTTCTCTGTTAATGAAACCATTTTTTAAGAATAAAGTTCTTTTTCTGACATATGCATATTTGATATTTGATTTTTTTGGTAAACGAAAAAGCCTAGACGGCATAGATTTTTTGGCTAGAAAGTTGAAAAATGTCTGCCTGTTTGAAAATTTGATCGCCTATTATACACTAAAGATAATTATGAAAAAATTCGACTGAAATACATTCACATTATTGTTTCCTCCAATTTCTTACTTGCATTTCTAAAAGGATTTTTGTTTCTTACTTTATATGTCTTTTAAAATTTTTTGATAAAGATTCAAAAAATTAACTTTTTATGACACTTTTCTTCCAGAGTTAAGTGATTTTCTATCAAAATCCTTTCCACTTTATCTGAGTCATACATTTTTCATCACCTACCATGTTACCATTCTGCGACCATGACTTCTTTCAAATAAAAAATCATTGGTCGTAATGCCGAAGTAGAATAAGTACAGGCTATTTTCATGGGTTCTGGGAGAACCAATACATTTTCTCCTTGGTAACTAGTGTTTAGCACTTTCTTAAATTAGTTATTATGTAAGGAATGATAAGTATATTTTTCCTTTTTCCTTTGATTTTCATTGAAATATTTTTATTATCATAAAATATTTCATTAATTTTAAGATGAAAACACTAAAATTATTAAAATAAAAATCATTTCAATTTTGAATTGATCGTAAACTAAAATTCATTTAATTTTTATTATTTCTACTTCTGGCTTTTGGCATATAAATACACTATTTTTTCCATTCTGCATAAAATTCTAAAATCAACAAAAACTGTAAATTTATTTAATGACATTTTGGCAAATTTACACTTTTTTATTTGTGTTTTAGTAACAAAACAAAAAATAAAAAAAATCTTAATACTAGTGTAAAATCAAATACAACAATAAAAGAAACATATAAGAAGTCCGTTATAGAAATCATGGTTGGTAAAATTCAACTCAACTAAAAGTTGTAACCTGCAATTACACTTTAATAAACATGATGTTTGTTGTTTCCAGTTTTGTATATTTACTTTTTTATTTCGTTCATTTCTAGCATAATATAGTAATGGGTTAAAGAAATTTGGAGAGAGAAAAAAATATAACGTTGAGAATTGCCAAGAAAAATAAACATGATGAAATTTGAACTCTCGTACATGATGCAAAAGAAATAAAAATATAAGAAACAAATATAAATAAATATATTTATATAAATAAATGTTATTTATACTGAGGTAGCCAATTTCATAAATAGTTTTCTTTCTTTTTTTTTTACTGAAACTACATATTTAATTTGGCAAAGAATTTAAATGGATAAAATGAATTCTGGGTAATATGTGCACATTTTTAGTACTCATTATTATATTATAATGAATACAAAAGTAACGTATGAGTTATATAAATAGAAATGAGTACAACTAAGACGTATAAGTAATGCAAATACTTAAGGTACGGACTGAAAATCACAAATATTTCTTTGCCATAATGTGACCATAAAATATTTTAGGCAAACAAAATTAATTGATAACAAACAAATATAATCCTAATGTGATTACAGTGTGATCACAGAACGGAAAATATTTGCCCATTTTTTTGGGCAAATAATTATTTGATACTACAAAATTTTTGTAAGAGAAAATACTATCAAATAATAATAGTATTGAGTTATATTGTTTACGATAAGTGTGGAATTTTCAGCAATAAATTCTACAAATACAGAGCATTAGTGTTGATCATTTTAATAATTTCATTAAGAATGCAAAAAATGTAATTAAATATATAACTTGGCACCTATGAATTTTTGCATATAGCATCGCTTTGGTGTCTTAAACATACAGCCAACAGTTATCGACAATCACGTATTTGCTACGAAGTTATTGGCGTTTATAGGTCCTAAAAAGCATTTCATGCGTTTAATGATATATTTAATAGATTTCAAAATGATATAGTAAAATTATACCAACCATCTTCTAAAGATATTTTCTGTTTTATTGCACATATATTGTCAAGAAATCTTTTCTATACAAGTGTAAAATTTTCGATGAAGCTACTCTGTTGCACTGTCAAATGGACTATTCCTACATATTCTATATATGTTGCAGTATCATTAAAACACGCATGAAGTACGCATGAATGAGTAATATGTATGCAAAATGCATGTTCTTTTGACATCTTTAATTGCGAATAACTTTTAGCAGTATTATGACGTTCGGAGGTATATAAGGTGGATTCGAGCAAGCGAGATCCACTAAATCGATGATGAGTAGTGGTGAGGTCACAATTAAGGCTGCTAGTGATGTAGTTGGGGCAACGAGTACTGTTACTTCTTCTGAAATAGCCATCAAGGAGACAAGTAGAACGAGGCACCCTAAAAGGATGGGTCAGTCAGGTGATACCATCAGGAAGAATATTATGGACGCGTTATTCGAGAAGTCAGTCGTTGACCTTCCACAGACAGTGATTGAGTATAACGAAAAATAGGAAGCGTTCTTGATGAAGTTTATGGCCAAGGATGAGCAACAGCAGATGTACCTTAATATTGTTGAGGCTTGTGGCACTGGGAGCATTATTGGTTACGATTGTGAACAGCATATCGCTTTGTCGTTTTTTTATTTTTTATATTATTCCTCTTCGAAACAGTAATTTAAGCTGCTTCACATCCTAAAATCAAAAAATGTTCATGATTTTTGTTTAATATATTTTTAATGAAAATAAATTTATTGGTTTCGACAGTTTCATAAAAAGTAACAAGAGACGAAACTGATTGTCGGTTGTCAAAAACCTCATGCAGCTCATCCAACAACAAAATACATGTAATCAAATATATTTTGTTGTTGCAAAAGAAAAATAAAAACACATTTTTCTATATAAAACAAAAATTTTGTTTAATTGTCAATCGAGAATTTCGTCTCTATATGTTACTCTATGGCAAATAATTTTTAAAATGTGATCTATGAGAAAACATGTTTTCCTATTTGACTATTTGGCGTTATTTATGTCTGTTTGAACAAACAAAAATGCGAAAATAAATTTCACAAAATTTTGTTTACGTTCGGACAAACAAATTTCGAACAAACATTAATATAACTTATACGTAGAGTATTCTATAAAAAGGGGTTTAACTTGTTGAAAATTATGTGCTATAAAGTTTTTTTTTTTGGATCAAATAATACAAATGTATTGTTTAGAAAAAAAATGAAAGTAATTTTATAATCATGTAAAAATTATAACAAAAATAGCCACTAAAATATGTGGATTTTAATTTCGTTTATTTTAAGAAAAAAGTTATGATTCTTCTTCATAATTAATAAATTTAATTTTACTTTTTCTATTTTAAAATGCATACAATTTCCTTCTTATTTATTATCACAATATTTTAACAGGTCCTTGTATAAATTTCCACTTTTGATTAAATGTTTTTGTTTTTTTCTTTATCTTTTTTAATAAAAGACTTACAGATCTTTGCTTTCAACACCATGGAAATTTATATGCACAAATACACATTTAGTCATATATAATAGATATTAGCTACTATGCCTAAATGTTCATACCTACTCGTACCTTCTCGTATACGGTACTTGAACGTATCTAAGCACATATGTATGTATGTGTATTTGTATGAATATCATGCTACTTTTTCTCACATGTACAAATAACCACATATTGGCCAACAAGGGAAAATATAAGTTTTTGGCCATTTTTATGTTGATGTTGTAGTTGTGAAATTGTTTTTGTTCTTTCCTTCTATTTATGTACGATGATGATGTTGATGTGAAAGGAGTTGGAGAAAAAAAAACTTTTGGAATATTTACAATATTAAAAACATACGTACTTTTAGATTCGTTAATGTTGGTACGTTTATATTTATGCACTTTAAGTTGATATGCGAATATGTTACGGCTGAAATAAGTATGATGATGGGGCGAATTCGACAAATATATTTAGTACGAAAATAGTACCTGTAAAAATTTAATTATAGGTATACACAAGGATTGGAGGATTATCATTATTTTCAATTACATTGCAATTGTAATTGGAAATTTACAATTCAAATTACTGTAATTGTAATTGAACAAATTTCAATTACAATTACTTGTATTTGTACAATTATTTGCAAAGTAGTTTAACTGAACAAGTAATTATTAACCCCGAACCCTGTTATATGCATATTTAAATATTTCACACTTAAACAAATCGAAGTATGATTAAAACAGAAACTGTGTAATTTATTTTGCTCCAACATGTTAAATTTCATCTAAATAATTTCAACTTTTCGAACATGTGCAATTTTTAGGAATATTATAAAATATTAAAATAGATTATATTAACCAAATATAAATTATTAAACTAACGAATGTCTGTACTATAACAATATTTTTTATTTCAATATTTGGTACAAAAAATATATCTTGTCCTGTCAATCGTTATAAGTGCCATTATAGTTTTGTAAAAAGCTACAACAGCAGCAGCATTCTAATCAGATTTGTTTTTAATAAATAAATAATTTTATAGCGTTTATTGAAATACTTACCCTTTTATTTGCTCCTTACAGTAGAGATCGTAAGTAAGTTTTAATTCCACTTTATCCTCCAAAATTATTTTCTTCATAATTTTGGTTTCTTTCTATTCAACCCCCCGTTGAAGAGAAACAAAATCAATCCAACAAACTTCATGCCATCAGCCAGAAACTTGTTTATGGTTCTTCAAGATGGATGTCGGATTACGACTCTATGTAACCACATATTTAACAGCGTTTACGACGTAAGTTCGCCCCAATTACCTTGCGCTGCTGAGTCCTCAATATTGCATTCAAAGCAAGGCGAGCGCTATGTTTAGGTTTCAACGAAACCCAAATGGATAAGACACCAGAAATGTGTAGAGGCACAGAAAATACCTATTCCATTCTGTTGGTGTTTAATTATAGTCCACAAACTTTGATTTGGTACTGACAAACAGACACAACAAGGCAATTTACGATTGTATACATTTTCTTCCACAAAATTTCAATAAAAACTTTTATTATATTGCAGGAATTCATAGGCTTCATTTCAAATCCATATTGGGTTGATCAAATATTTGTAAATATTTGATATATTTTTTTTCTTTAAAATCGCGTATTTTTTTAAATTTTAAGAAGTTTTCTTATGTTCGAGCTCTAATTTAAACATATACATATAATATTTTTTTTCTACTGGTCTTAGTCTTCGTAAAATTGAGAGTACTGACCTCTCTTGGTACAAAAATTAGAAATTTTTTAAAATAAATCTTATTGTCGTAGTGTCGTAGTTTAGATTCTAAAAAAGATATTTATTTCAGTATTATTTTATATAACGAATAGTGAAATAATGAGCTAAGCAATGTAATTAAAATGATAAAAATCGAGTCTAAACTTTTTCAGAATTTTTAAATTTAAGCAAATTTTTCTTTGAGAAGATAAAGTTTTTGTTTGTAAAGATATTTTACGAAATTTTCAAAGAATGTAGATATAAAATTGTTTTTCCAAAGTCCCATAAGTTTTGATTTTAATATTTTTAACAACATATTTTCTTGATTCGTGCTTTTTAATTTTAAAAAATATAGACTGAAAAAATATAGACTTTTATTTAAAATGGGTCGAATTTGGGAAGGTGGGTACTTTCTATTTTAAAGTCATCTCTGTGAAAATATCTTTCAGAAAAGTATAAAATGATTATATGTTGTTACAAAAAATTATTTTAGAGAAAAAAATGGTGCAGTACTTTTTGACCAAAAATACACAAAAAGTCGTCGCTATTTCAAACTCAAAATAGTTTATTTTTGGACTCGGTTAAGGTATCGGCTTAAAATTTTATAATTTAATTTAGAATTTTGTTATTAAAATCGGTAGGAAATACTAGGACATATTTAAAAAATACGTCACACACAACCATTTTTCTTGCGCAATTCTGAGTTTATAGAAGAGAGAGGAGAAGAGAATAGTAACATTTTACATTTTCTTTGCCTCTCTCGACTACAAAGTCATAATTGCGGCAAGAAAAATTGCTGTGTGTGAACCCTGACTATGTCAATAATCTATGATTAAAACTTAGACATTTATTTAATTCAAAATAACAAAAAATATAAAAAAAACATAACTTTGGATAATTCATATTTCCAATTTTATTTAAATTTCAAAATTTTCTTTCTTTTAATATTAAAAAATGCGTTGGAAATGTTGAAATTTAAATAAACTTGGAAATATGAATTCTTCGAAATTCGTTATTTAGATCACATTTTAGATTACCCTGGTTAAAACAATTATTTTTATTAGTAACTAAAATCACCTCAAACGCATAATACCTCTTTCCAACTTTAGTGGCTATATCATATCAAAATATTTATATGTATGTGTATACACATGCACTAATGCTCAGCAATGAAACCCCTTTAAAATATTTGTATATTAAACAAAACTAAAAAAAAGAAAGAATAAGAAAACAAAACTAAATAATAGAATAAAAAAAAAAAGAGTTGAATTGGGTTGAAATGAACTGAGTTCAGTTGAGCTGAGCGTTACCGAGAGTTGGTAGTTTAAAGTGAAATGAAAATGAAAATAATAAAATCCAAAGCACGTAATGTAAACATAGAACATTATACGGTATAAACAGACTTCATTACGGCATTTAAACAGAAATTTCTGCCAATATTCGTACTACACTCAGTCAGTGAGTGAATGAATGAATGAATGAATGATTGACTTGACTAACTGAATGAACGAAAGAAAGAAAGCCTGACTGACTAAACTGATAGACATTGCAACACACAGGGATGCAATATAATGTGCTACTATAAAAATAAAGTTTTTTTTAGCTATTTGGGGTTTTTTCTTTCATTTTTAAACTTTCTTTTACATGTACATATTTACATAAGTATGTGTAGGAATATAAATGTATTTGGTTGTACAAGTGTATTAGAGTGATCCAAGTTTATTTGTTTTAAATAGCTAATTTTAATGTATATGGAGTTATGGAAAGCGATTTTAAATCATGTCCATACTAAAAAATTTCTATATTCCATTTAATGCCGAATTTCTAATACCCTTCATCATCTTAACGACAAAACAACAAAACTTTCGCCTTAACGTATGCTTTTATTATTTGAAAAAAAAAAACTGGAAATTGTGAGATCAAACACAAATTTGTTGGTAATAAAGCTGAATCTCCTACTAAACCTACAGTTAAAAAAGTTTCATTTTTATCGATTAACAAAAAATATCACGCGAGAAATAGATTTAGAACGATTTGCCCGAGTTCACACACAGCAATTTTTCTTGTCGCAATTCTGAGTTTATAGGAAAGAGAGATGAAGAGAATACTAAACTTTTACATTCTCTTTACCTCTCTATCCTATAAAATCAGAATTGCGGCAAGAAAAATTGCTGTGTGTGAACCCCGACTTTGACACTAAACTGTTTTCCTCCCGGCAAAAAAAAAATAATAATAATAAATTATTTAAACGACTTTTTTAAATGCGCAGGAGTGCGATCGAAAAAAAACAACATATATAAAATTCAAAACCTTGAAAACGGTTGATCAATATTTTTTTTGTTTAATTGATAATATACTACAAATTATAGAAATATACAATTTTTATACTTCTAATTGCTGTTTAAGAACTTGTAGAGTTTTTTCTGTAAGGGTTCATTTAAAATTTGATAGTTATTCCAGAAACTCTTATGGAACACTCCATCTGTCTCTCACTAATTTTCTTCTTACAAAAGTCCAATATCTCTTCACTGGTCTTAGTTCCAGGTAATATAGAGAATTGACCATTCTTTGGTACCACTCCACAGCGTTCTTAAGCAGAAACATGATGCTAAATTATACCCAAAATATGTAAGCCCATTGTGTTCTGTAACGAAAGAAAAAATATTTTTTTGCAAATACTCTTTGTTGTATTTTTCGGTATTTATACTGTAACAAATAACTTGCTTGCCAAATCAGATATTTCTTACTACGATTCCGAAAATATCAATTAAAACGGAATTGCACATGTGGTGAAGGGTATGTTAATAAAATGGCAAATGAGAATTACTGCATACTTTAAAACGATGCATTTGAAAAGCTAAATTTTGAATCACTCTAATATATTTAACACATACACACTAATATTTAGCACTATCATAATGTATGTATAAACTTTCAATAACAAATTGCATATAAAAATATACTTTTTACACTTACATTCTCATATACATTTAGCCTGTACTTTTTATTTGGCCATTGCTAAAATCTCGACGGTATTCATGTTAGACATTTACCAATAGAGAGTTGAATACTAACATAATCGTAATGGCATTGAGTTGATTTTTATTCTATACATATTTAAAAAAAAAAAAATAAATAAAAAGATAAAGTTAAATGTTACATAAGAACATACACACAAATGTATCTAAATTTATAAAAATATGACCAATTTTCTACTACAATTATTTTACATTTGTCAATTGAGAGAGAATAAGAACCACAGATATAAATAGGCACTAAAGAGCGTTTGTTAACATAGGCTTAATAAAAAAATATCCTTAAAAATATAAGAATTGAAAAAAAAAAAAAAAAATACTTTAAGCTGTGTTTTTTTTGAATCAATGTTTTTATGTAAAATTAGATTAAGCGACAAATTTTGGTTCATAAATTTTTCCAGACTTATTACCATACACAATTTATTTTAGGAGCATATTTTTCATTTAGGCTTAAAAGCATATTTTTTATCATATCCCTATGGGAAATTCTAATTTTAGCGTTATTGCATATTTTATACTGAATATTTTATTTAAGAGTATAATTTAGCACTTAAAAGAAAAAGTTAGCATATTTTGTCCTCAAACGAATTTTTAACATAATTATATTTTAAGTGAAATTTTCGTCTTATTGTCACATACGTTTTTATACCCTTCACAACTGGTGTAAAGGGTATATATAAGTTTGTCATTCCATTTGCAATCCCCACAATTTTCATAGTAGAGAAAAACGTGTAAGAAATAATAACAATAAGACAACCATGGTCATCCTTCCGTGAGTCGGTTGAAATGACGTTTATGAAGCTCGCCGATAACTCCCATATATAACATATATATATATCAAACGTTCAGAAATCCTTTCGAGAATCTTGTTATTGAAATTCGGAAAGATCAATGTATAAAAAAATGTTTTTAATAACGGTTTTCAAGTTTGTGAAACCACTGTTATGCTGAGACTTCTGTTTTTGCCTGTAATCTTCCAACCCAACTCAAAAACACCTCACCTCTAACCATGTAAAATTTTATTGAAATATCACCAACGGTTTAAAAGTTACAGTATTATTAAAAAAAAAGATATATGTAAGTTTTTCATTACGTTGGTAATTTCTACATAAACGTTGATATTTTCTTGATTTTCGTAATGAAAAAATAACGACAATACGACTATGTCCTTCTTTCCGTATGTCGGTTGAAATGACGTTTATGAAGCTCGCCGATAACTCTCATATATAAAATTATATATAACTCTCATATCAGAATTCCTTTCGAAAATACCACCTTCAAGAACCTTTATTCAAGATCCTTTATATTGAATTTTCCAAAAACTGTTCACTATTAATAAATCAATTTTATTTTATTTAATTTTTGTTTTATTTTTCATCTTTACAATAAAGTTAATATTTATATGTATGTATGTAAATTGAATACAATATTTATAATTATAATATTTAATTAGATAAACTACTTATTTATTTTTTGAATTTTGAATAACAATAGAAGATAGTGATACAACTATTTAGTTTTTAAATACATAAAATAAAATATTTTCAATTAAATTGGTTAGTGTAAATAATCGTATAATAATTGTTTTAAATTTAATATATGTATGTATATAATTACAAATTTAATAAAAGAGAGAAATACATTGTTTTTTGTTTTTGTTGCTGAATAAAAGAATTTTAAGTGCTTCTACTACCGCTTCTACTAAATTACTAAATATCTACAACTAATAATAATTATATTTTAATGAGAGAGTAAGAGTTAATTAATATTTATTTTATATATTCACATTTAAATACACAAATACATAGTCATGAATATAAGGTGTATGTATTATATAAATAAAATACACATAAGTAATTTATTTATACATTATTATTAAATCGTTCGTTTTTTTCTTCTTCTTTTTGTAAAGTTTGAATATAATAATATTTATAATATAATTTTTATGATTTTCGTTTTTGTTTTTTTCTTTTTCTCCATGGAGAGAAGATGAATTTTGATCCCTTTTAACTGCGCGTTAACATGCCATTAATCATGATATTGGCTAAAGCGTTACGTCTTTTACGCCAGGCTCCCATACCCTGAGCATGATATTGTAATTGTGTGTACCATTGTTTAGTGCGTACATTATCCTCAGCCTAGGGAAAATGGGAGAAAAATAGAGAAATAAAATATAGAGTCATTTGCCAATCAATTATTTTGGGGAGAAGTTTTTAATAAAAAAATAAATTTAAACCAATTTTTTTTTTACTTCACAAAAATTTAAACCAAATTTCTTGGCAATTAAATCTAAAAAAAAAATTGATTTTGAAAAAATATTTTTTATTTACCTTAAAGATGAATGTATCCTTGGAAGAAATCTCTTGTATTTCAAAATATTCATCCCAATCTGCTTCACTGCATACAACACAACGATCCAAATACAATGGCTCACGTATCAATGTATAACGTCCGCATTTCTCCTTGACCACCAACAATGAAGCTTCTCGTATTCCGGTATGTTTGGGAAAATTCAGTTTATCTGACATGACTTTTTCTGCTTTATAATTGGTACTTGGCTGCATTCATACACAAACACACACGGTAGTAAAGCGTATATATAAACAGGTATGAGTGAGGGAGTGTATGTGTTTATATTGTTCCATGGATATGTACAAACATACGTATGAACCGTCAGTTTGTTGGTTAGATTGGTTTGTTGTGTTAAAGTGAATTTCATTCGTTGTTATATTTTTGTAGTCCATGTTTTCAGGCAGGATATAGAAGTGTTGATAAAATATAAAAGAAATAAAAAATAAAGAAAAAAATATTGAAAAGATAACAAAAGATTGGAAATGTTGTCAAACTGTACAATAAAAAAAAAACTTCATATGGGTTAGTTAAAAGATACATTTATTATATATTTTTTTTCATTTTAATTTCAATTTGTTTGATTCGTTTGTTATTGTATTTTCAAAAAATAATAATAAAAAATGCAGTGTTCCATTTTATTTTAAACACAAACATGTTCATACATGTTTTAGTTATAGTTTTTCAAAAGAGCCTTCTTCTATTCTGTATTGTTTCACTTATAAATACGTGCGTGTTAAAAAAAAGCCACACACACACACATACAGACGTTTAAAAGTTATATTTTTATCCCGTTGGTTATCAATTTAAACGGAAATAGACATTTAAATTTTATTATACATGCACTGTGGCTGATGTTGAATAAATTTTATTTAATTTTAAAATCTTTAAAGTTGAAGAATTATTCTTAGTATATTTTTGAGTATAACTAATTACACTAGTTCAGAAAATAAAAAAGACTATGCTATTTTTTGAATAGTTCTAGCAATAAATCAAGATATATTATAAAAGCCTTTCAATCTTGGGGTATAAATCGCAGGAACACGAAATGACTCTTCGACACGGTAGTAAAGACCATACTCATGTATGGAGCTCTATTATGGTGGAAAGCCATAAAAAGATTCACCTTTTAAGGAATCTTTGAAAGAATTCTGCGAAGTACAGCGTTACTTATTACAGGCGTTACGTACATCCAAAGCCCTATTTGTTCTAATGAACTGGCTACCGGTGGATCTTATGGCCGACTCGTCGACAGAGAATATGGCCATGCATTATTCCTAAACCCTTCCTTCACAGAGGTTTCTCAGTGTCTCAATTTCATCGGTACTAAGTGCCGTCACAGTAGAGGTTTACACTGGATCCAGATCTTTTGGTGGGGTTTCTTTATTGGTGGGGAGTCTTTATTTCTATATATAGGAATTTCCTTTAACCAGCCGAATTGGCCAGAATTAGTTCTCTTCTTCCAGAGGTGTATTAATGGATCAGAACACCGCATTCCTTCTGCAGATCCACAATACTGCAAAATTTAATGAGGATTGCAGAGATATGTTCAATCTCGAAGAAAATATGGCCTCATTAGGAAGAACTCCGTTCAAACTTCACCCTGAGACTACCAAGTCGGTTACGAATTATTGTATCCCTTATCTGAGGGCACTGGCTTGCTGGTGCGCATTTTAGGAAATTAGGGCTCCCATTCGACGCCTTTTATAGGAGTTGCTATGATGACGAAGAGTAAAAGACAGTGGAGCATTTTCTATGTCACTGTCCAACTCTCAGTCAGATCGGGACTGCGAAATTTGGTAGTCCTTTTGTGCATATATTGTCAAGTTTCTCTGATATCGATATTAGAGCGATTAAATCTTTCATATATGCTTCAGGCTGGTTCGATTCGAACGAAGGATCGGATATGTGAGGCGCCACACACTTTTCCCTTAGCGTATCACAAAGTGACCAAAAATAGACCCATGTGATCTCTCTTGCACTGTCAAGTCAGCTGACCACTTAACCAACCAAATCCGTCAAAACGGATATACTATATTAATAAGTGCTAAGCCTCAAAACCCACTTTATTTGAATTGACTCCATTTATTTTTATTTTTCCTCTTGTGGTTTTATCTTTATGATATTCACTGTAAATTAAAATCCTTTCAACCAAAAGTGGGGTGCATGCATAACAAAAAATCCTTGTTTTAGTAAATATTGCAAATATAACATAAACTAAATAAAATAAAACTTTGAATGGAAATGTAATAAAACAAACTAAAACTAAACAGTATTCCACATGTCCTTCAAATACTAACTACATGAAATGGAAAACAAAATAAACTCAAATACACATTTTCAAGTGTCATTTACTTAAAGTGCACTAATGTCCAATAGTGGTCAAAATTATTGAATTCTATGGCTGTGTATGAAAACATGAATGTGTAGGGATTTTTTTTGGGGGAAATAAAAACTCAACTGAATTGCCGTCATTAACACTCGACAAAACTCTTATACAAATTGTAGAGTTATTGAAATGTGAATGTGATATTAGAAATTAAATTATTCTTTTTTTCTCTATTATATTGTTTCAACTTGTTGTTTTTGTATTTTTGTTTTTGTTTTACCTTTCCATTTGTTACCAGTAGAGCATTTACTGTTGTCAGCTTAATGGTACGAGCCTTTTTCCAATTGCTATCTGTAGGTTGGGTATAGAGTAATTTGCCTTCCATGACAAAACGCACTTCATCGTGATTCCATTCGAGCACATCTATGGCCATTTTACGTAGCTTTATATTTATCATATCAATTTCACAAGAAGCACGTCGATTGGGACTCGATGAAGAGATACGACGCCAGAGTTTTGTTGGTACATCTTTTGCTTCCTGATTGATATGATTCAAGTGTAATTCAATTTTTTCTTGTGCCTGCTTAAGTTGATCACGTCCTTCAAGATGTGCTGGTGTAACTTTATATAAGCGAGCCAAAAGTAAAGGATATTTGGTGACACGTTGAACAGGTACCTGTTTATTGGTAGAACAGAAAACAAAAGGAAATATAAAATTGAAATTAAGAAAATAAAAAAAAGAATGAAATAAAACAAAAAAACCTTATTTTACATCATTTGTAATGTAAAGACATATGTATAACATTTTGAAATATTTTAATGAATAAAAAAGGATGTAAAAGTAGATAATAAAATATATTTTATATTATTTTTGTAATATAATTTGTAGATTTTCTTTTTTTTAATTAAAATACAATTAATGATTACTTTTAATATTCAAATGGAAATTTTATAATATTTTATTAATCCTAAATTTTTATATATTTTAAATTCAGTTTGCTTTTTCAATATCTGCCCTGCAACTTCTCTAACGTAGCACAATCCAAAATCAAAACCTTAATTTATCACTTAGAATTTCTTTCTGATTCGTTTTAATGACGTCTTTCGTTCTGTCCGTCCGTGTTCACCTGAAATTTAGCACAAACGTTTCTTATAATCCAAAGATGAAGTCTATTGAAATTGGTTATGATCGGTGAATTATTTCACCTAGACTCTATAAAAATGTCATTCATATTTTAATGAAATTTGTCTCATAAAGTTAATGGGACGGGGATCCCATTAAAATGCTTGTATCAAGTTAATATTCAATACAAATAAGTTTTATTTAAATATATGTTATCGCCAAATTTTACGTATATCAGTCTATAATTTACCATAGCCTCCATATAAGGCCCATTTTCAAGAATCACCCAAAAGTGAATAAATTTATATATATGTTAGTATCAATATAATATTCTGTTTCTTTTGTTTTCTTAATAAAAATTGCGGTCCATAATTCACTTCAGACTCCTCTCTAAATTTTGATGCACACGATGATGTAGGGTATCATCATTAGGGCCTTTTTTTGGTTTAATTAATCTGTAACTTGTGAACTGTTGGATATATCTAAATAAAATTTCACATAATCAGAGCAGAGTTATTTACGAGTTGATTTGGAGAAGTACAGGCACCCATTAGATCGTTGAGGTAGATGTTAGACCTTCAAATTTGGTCAACTTACAAAATATTACTTACGACTTGAATGTAAACATCTTCATGTTTTATTTAGCTTTAAATCTGAAAAATATAATTAAAATTTAAATTTTAAGATTCTCTGATCCCTTCGCTAGCAGTGGAGTTCATTTCTCCAGATCAACTCTGAAACACCTCAACCTTGACAATTTTATTTAGATATCTACCACCGATTACAGATTATAGAATTGTTTCCAAAAAATCGATTTGGGTTCACTGTGCTTGGTAGCGAAATAAATTCTACTATATAGTAAATCTTTTTAACTTACCATCAAAAATGAATTCAAATTCATTCTCCGTAGAACTGCATTTTCCATTTGTGATACTTTTAAGAAAATACGCAACAATTCCTTTTCCTTTTCAAGATTAGCAAGCAAAAGACTGGCACCAGCTTGACGTACACAATAACTTTCGAATGCATGCAACATTTGTGTCGATTCTAAAAATATTTTACCAATATTCACTGTTAGCAAATCATCATCGCCCTGCTCTAGAGCGATATCAAGTGCATCACGCATACGTTCGGCAAGAGTTTGATTATTCTCGAGCAATTCTTCGGTATTCAAGAAGATTGCAGAGAGTTGCTCTTGTGTTAGGAGACCGGCTACCAACATGGGATGACAAAATTCTTCTAAAATAATCTGAAGATCACGGCCATATTTCTCTTCGGTCTCAACAACTTCGGTAA
This sequence comes from Phormia regina, assembly GCA_001735545.1. Classification (NCBI taxonomy): domain Eukaryota; kingdom Metazoa; phylum Arthropoda; class Insecta; order Diptera; family Calliphoridae; genus Phormia; species Phormia regina. The sequence goes on from MINK01172198.1 coordinate 19,947, forward strand.
TGATTTCTTTACGTTCGACCCGTTTTTTACCACATTTACGACAAACTAAGGGAGCAAAAATATGACCATTTTCACCGATTTGTGTTTCTACAGGACCATCACAATCTTCGCATAAATGTATGGGACTGGAACGTGGCTGAGAATGTTGATGTGTAGTGGAAGATGAACAGGAGTTAGAAGTGGGCGAGGGTGAGGGTGAAGGTGAGGACATGGTGGGATTTAAGAATTTACTACGAGACGATTTACTGGTTTCTGAACCTACACCAGAATCATTACGTTCTATATCACTGGTAGCTTGTTTATTGCGCAATAGCATGAAATTATTAGAGGTAGGAGGTGATAACGAGCTCATGGTACTTTGGTTATCATCTGATGAATCACTCATTATAGAGGATCTCGAACTAATGGTATCTATGCGCTTAAGTTTGTTAAGTTTACCCAAATCACTTAAGGTATCCGAGGACTCTTCTTCTATAATAATAGGATTGGAACAATTGAGGGGATAATCAAAAGGTTCTTCTTTTACCAAACCTCTCTCTTTGGCATCTACTAAATAAGAGAGTATATCATATTTGGAAGCTCCTTCAAAAATAGATCTGGCCGTTTTCTTTTCTAATTCGGGATCATTGAGAGGAGGAGCTGTTAAAGGCAAAGGTGGTGGCACATCTGATATTTCCTCATATATCGGATCTATATTATGTCGAATGGATTCATATTGATGTTCATCATTTGTTAAATCTTCTATGTTGGTCGATAACTCTATCTCCTGCAAAGTGGCATCTACTAACATTTGATAAAATTTGGTTTTCGTTTCGGGCGATGGTATTTCATCTTCCATTATAGAGTTTATATCACTTGAACAACTTTGATAACAATCCGATTCATTGGCTTCAAAATCGAATAATTCATAATTATGAGCTGAGGCAAAACTGTTAGCTGAACTTATGCTGCCACGATTTGACAAACGTTCTTCATCCTTTGAGGGTACTGTTAACAAATTTGAATTACTGGACGATTCCTTGTGGCCAGAGTTACGTTCTTCTTGTATACGTTTTAGTGATATATCAATTAAACGATTCATATCCTCATTATCTTTGGTACCAGTCATATCCAGAGAACTTCTGGACTCTTGCAAACGTTTAAGGGAATTTTCTATCAATTCTGCTACGGTATCAGTTTCCAAACCTTCTGCCACTTGTTGTAGCATGGGATCTTCTAAAAGTTTAGCTATAAATGTAGAAGATTCTGATGTTTTAGTGGAGGAAGTGTGGGGAGTACTATTACTTGCAGTTGATGTTTCCAATATATCGGAATGTCTTTCCTTCATTTTCTTGGATCTTTTAGAATCCTTTTGGGTATCAGTTTCTCTCAGTTTACATATGTGAGGTACCAAATTTCTCTTAACCGCCTCAACAGGATTTCTTAAGATTTTTAAAAGCTCCGCCTCATGTGGCAACCATTCTTCTGAATCTTCTTCTTCTGGTAACTGTTCATTTATCATGGTAGACGAGATCTTAGATTCATGGCCTAAAGGTTTTTCCTTTTCATAGTCCAAACGTATTAAAGTTTTTCCCCTCTTTGAGGTGCCTGCATTGCTAGAACTAGATGCCGATGAACAGGAACTGGTAATGGAACTAGTCGATGTAGATGAGGTCGAGGAAGCTGATCTTTGTAAATTTATATCAATTGTGCCACGTATAGGTATTATTGCTCTTATACTCCCTGGGCCGGCAGTAGATTTGGCTTGTCTTTTCAAAAGATTATTTAACTGATTGTGTTGCTGTATTAGCTCATCCTCTGAGCTACGAGGACTACTTACATTTATGGTTACCGTATTATAGGTATTTGTTACTCTTAAACCTTGTACGTCAGTTTCAGTTTTGGTTGAACCATCTGTTACCACCACAGAGGATTGATAGAGTGGTGTACAGGAATCATCACAGCTTAAATTCATGGTGCTATAACAATCATCACCATTAATTAAAATTGAAGTTTTCTTTTGGCCATATTCACTGGAAGAGGCGTTTAATATACTCAAATCCGTAACACTATAGTGTGAAGAGTTGGAAAACGGTGAAGAAGGAGAGCAGGCAAATGTGTTGGAACTTATAGAATTTGGTGTATTGGGTGTAAGGGGTGAATGGGGATAAACTTGGTTCTCATCTGTATGGGAAATTTTCAAACGATGTACTTCAGAGGAATTTTTATTAAATGGAGCAACTCTAACAACAGTTCTCTGTTGTTGTTGCTGGTGCTGTTTATTATTACTATTGCCATTTGTTGAGGTTGTTGGAAATATTTTTTGTTGTTCTTTGTTGATAATGAAAGTGGAAGTTGAGGAGGAGCTCGAAGAGGAGATGGAGGTGGTAGACGATGATAAATCGGATGTGGTTTTTTCACTATTTGTCAATTCATTTAAGTTTTTTGTATTGTTAACCATTTGTTGCTGCTGTTGTTGTTGTTTTGTTTTTTCTTCGAGTAAAGTGGCTTCATTGATTTCTTTACAAAATATTGTATTGTTTGCTGCTGTTGTAGCTGATGGTTCAAACACCAAGCCAATTGTTGACTTTTGTTTGTTGATTTCTAATCCGTTAACAGTTTGTTGCTGTTGTTGCTGCTGCTCTAGTTGAACACTTTCCCTAGCATCTGTTGCCAAGCTAGTGGACTCCTTCAAGTTCTCAGCCTTAGGCAATGAATTACTCAATAGAGTTGTAGTAGCATTAGTTATATCCTCTGTTGCTGAAGGTGTTGGTATTTGAGCTGGTATTGTTGTTATAGTTGAAGTTGATGGTGGAGGTGGTGGTGGTTCTCTAGGTCTTCCTATGAGGGCCATACTAAATAAATCCCTTGTATCGTTGCGGTTATAACGGTTGCGCAATGCCATTGTATCATGAAAATGCAATGAAGTTTTGTTAGCAACATTCTTCCCTCTTACAGCCACACTACGTTTACCCATTATTGTGGCCAAACCAGCACAATCAGCACTTTTGCTGTCATTTATATTATTTGGTATATTTTCTATGTCCTTTAAGCTATTCCTGATATTAGGAATAATATTTTCGTTGCTGCCACCATTATCAACATGTGCTGTACTAGTAACGTTTTGGTCTCTTTTCTTGTTGCTATTGTGATATGTAGTCATTGTTGTTGTTATTGCTGTAGTTGTTGGCTGTCTTTCACTTTGTGAACGTCTGATGGGATTTCGTGATTGTGTCTCTTTTGTTGATATTTTTCTATTTTTAATACCAGTACTAGTACTAGTAGTGCTATTATTACTGACATTGCTACTACTACTACTGCTGCTACTATCAGCAACAGCCGCAAGTGCTTGCATATCCTTTTTAGTTTTCTTCGTATTTTTTTGCTGTTGTTGATTTTTCTGTTGTTGTTGTTGCTGTTTGGTTTTTGCATCATCATCATAATCGCTTGTTGTTGACTTTTTAGCTCCTGAAAATAAATACAACAAATAGCACTCAATAAGTACGTCATGTTAACTTAGTAGAAGTTTATATGGAGGTTAACTAGTAAATGATTATAATACGCACACCCACACACATTTAAACTTTCGTGTGTGTGTGTGTGTGTGCTTGATTATAGTGTTGGTATTGTTGAAATATAAGTGTTATTTAGATGCAATTTTCTTTACTTTATATTAAAAATATAAAAATAAAACGAAATTGTGAGATTGAAATAGAACTATCACTTTTACTATTAAATTTGATTTGATTTCAAAATTGTTATTTAATAATATGTTTAAAAAAAGTCTTGAAAATTTGATACGAAAATTCGAAGAAAATTATATATTTTAGTGGGGGAGTTTTTTTGGATTTATTTAGAAAATAATAATTTAATGTTTTATTTAAGAGTTACTTTCAAATTTATTAAAAATTGTAAATAATATGAAAGCTGGTGATCGTTTGCTGTTTTTTAAAGAATAGTTTTACTAAATTTAAGATTAAAACAAAATAATGAAAATATTTTGGAAAAAATGTTTTTAATCGCAAAAAAAAAAAGGATTATTTTTGAGATCTTTTGATAAAAATGAAAATTGTTTCCAAATTTACCTGGATTCTACTTTGAGCGTTTAAACCAATGATTTAGTGTATAAAAATTGTCACCGTAACAGAACTAGTTACTGTGGAAGTGTTCAAGCAGCACAGTACCCCATTCTAATAGAACGGTGTCCTTAGTGAAAACTAGTTATTTCATTATTGATTTTGTTCAAATTGTCACGCATTCAGGACTAGTGCTATTAGAAGCCGTTACATTGGCAATGGTTTCAGGAACATATTTTTTATATTTATTGATTAACGTGGCCTATATTCCTAAAAGCTTACTTTTAAATTTACAGTTTAAATTTTTTTTTAATACTTTTTATAATTTTTGGAGTTTGTTGGAACAATATTTATAAAAATTTTATTAAACATGTTTCTGAATGAGAGTCGATTCTGAGAAACCATTTTGTTTGTTCTTAGAATGATGATTAGAACTCATACAGAAATAGTTCTTAGCCCACCTCTTTCTTAAAACATTCCATAACCGAATTTAAAAACCACAAATTAAGATTCAACATTAATGTTAGGTTGTCAGAATTTTGATTTGTGATCCACGTAGTTCTGAGAAATGTTCTCCCTATACAAAAGAATAAATTACTATAAGGGTGAGGTTACTGTGAGATTACATCAAATTCCGTAGAATACTTCAGATGGATTATGATAAATTCAATTAGAACAATATAAATAATGTTAATTCCTATCTGCGAGCTGTTCATGTTTAAATTATTGAAATTACTCAATCCAATTAGACCATACCTAAATCTTATATTAACATTTTTTAAGTATCTACATTGCATTATCCTAAATCGGACCAGAAAAATATTTTGGTAAATTTCACCAGCACCTAAAAAGATTATATAAACTTATTTGTCATATCCAGTGCAATACTCAGATAGAAAATATGCTCAAATGTAAAAAAATATCTTGTGCTCATGTTACGTTTTTAAGGTGTTTCAAGACTTCCTAAAGTAAATTCGGTGTGGCGTGCGTACAGTTATAATTACGCGTTTATTCAGTTTCATTTATAAAACCCATACATACTTATTGTGCGATCTCGACCTTTCAGAACCTTTCTTACTTTTCCACACACTCGCTACTCACTCATGTGTTCTTAATTACTCTTCTAATCTACTGTCATTAAAATAAATATCCAACTTAAATATATCCACTCCGGAAATCAGTAGAACCAAGCCGAGAGAAATTGTCGGCGATCCACAGAGCTTCTTCCTCAAGCGGCATCAATTCTTTGCCTCACGTCTGCCACTAAGGCATCTTTATATATGTCGAGAGACTTTTGGTTATTTTCTTTTAGAAAATAATATTTGATGGTCCGTGTAGAAACACAAAAGCATAACAGAAGTGAAAAATAATGCGATTGCGGTCATATTTTTAATTACATTGACTTTTGCCCCTTTAAGTATGTACATGGTCGAAAAAGTAATTGTCACGGTTAAAAAAAAAAAAAGATACGTGCACCGAAGAAATATGTTTTCTGTTAGCAGAAAAAAATTAATTGAGTCCTGTAAACGTAAAAAACAGGACTCTAAAAAGTCTCAAAATTACAGAAAATTAAATTAGTAAGCGATATTTATAGGTACGGCCGGCCGGCGTTGTTGAGACCGAAGGGAGAAAATATCGGCCGCTGAGGATCTTGCGCGGCATAGGTTTCATTTATTTATAAGTAAGATAATGTTGACTCTCGACTGGTTCTTTAGATGCCCCCGAATTGTTTTGGGAACTGTGATTCGCGGATTCCCTCTCTCGTTCGGTCTATCTGTGTGTCCCGTGAAACACCAAGAGAACTACTAATCTGCAAACATTGCGTATGCGCAATGTTGAATATGCAAAAAAAATAAACCCGGTGTACCAAGTCCAATAGTACCAATTTAATGGGATCTAAGCTCGAGAATAATCAATAAGCCTACACTATGTGCAAGAGCCCACAACAATATATAAAAAATATTTGGAAATCGGCCGAAACACAGGTAAGAAA
>MINK01172199.1:10666-35486 GCA_001735545.1 Phormia regina
ATATATATATATATATATAACACGAACAAAACGAAAAAAAAACTAGATTTCGGTTAATAGTTTGTTCTTTGTTCAAAAATCGAGCAAACCGAATGGCGGTTCATCGATTGGATACCCTAATATGTAGGTTACGGAAGTGAAAACCTTTTTAACAGGTTATTATTATTATTACTTTTTTGTTTTTGTTTTGTTAGATTTTGCAGTTTGTTTTAAATTTAGGTTGCTTTTTTGCCAGTCATGGAAAAATACTTTAAAAACCAATGACAACAAAGATATTAAACATATTATAAAATAAAAATTGTAAAGATAAGAAACACTCAATTAGCCGTTATAAAATTTAAACAAGCCCCATTTATGTACCTTTAAAAGATTTATATTATACATTAGTTAAATACGATATAAACTATTTTATATTATCTTTCAAATGTTGCACTTTAATTAGAATAATGGAATAACATTTTCCATTTTATCTTGATTTAGATGAACTATTAATAAAATCTCATAGAATAAAATGGCGATCGGAGGATCTGAGGCACCATCAGTTTATAGTACAAATTCACACACAGTATCAACGTTGGCAAAAGTTCCGGCGAAAAAAGAGGAAAATCTTTTACCGCAACCTAAAGATTTTCAAAATACAGAGGGAACGTCAAGTAGTACAGAAAATGTTTATAAAATATCATATTTTCAATTGGTAAGTTGGTGAAATTCGTTAAGGTCCAAATAAAATAACAAAATCGAATTATGTTATTCCTAACAGTTTCGTTATTCGACATTTGGAGAACGTTGTCTTATTGTAGTGGGTATTATTTTAGCTTCCTTAGGCTCAATTGGTATACCATATTCGGTTGTTATATATGGTGAATTCTCATCTTTATTAATTGATCGCACCAGATGTGTGGGAACCTCAACGAATACTTTTATTTTAGAACTTTTTGGCGGAGGCAAAAAATTGTAAAAATTATAATATTCTATATGATATTCATTAATAATATATAATTCAAAATTCTTTTAGAACTAATGCCTCATATGATGAAAATATGCAGGCTATTAGAGATGATTCGGCAGCATTTGGTTTGGGAAGTTTGGCGGGAGCTTTGGCTGAATTAATTCTATTGGCTGTAGCGGTGAATATTTTAAATAAAGTGGCTTTAAATCAGGTATGAACAAGTAATTTTTAATAAATTTATCAAATTTTTGTAAACATATATGTGTACATACCTACAAACCTTTCAGATTGGTCGTGTTCGAAAACTATTTTTGGAGGCTATACTTAGACAAGATATGTCATGGTTTGATACTTCATCGGGTAATAATTTTGCCAGCAAAATGACTGAGTAAGTCTTCCGTAGTATGAAAATGCAATAATTTTAATATTTTAGTAAAAATATTATATTTTATATTATTTTTTTTTAGGGATCTGGATAAAATGAAAGAAGGTCTTAATGAAAAAATCGCCATTTTTGTTTTTCTTATTATGACTTTTGTGTTGGCCATAATAGCTTCATTTGCCTATGGCTGGAAGCTAACTTTGGTGGTTATTAGTTGTTGTCCCTTTATTATAATCTCAACAGCTATGGTGGCTAAAATACAAAGTACACTGACACAAAAGGAGCTAAAAGCTTATGCAGGTGCTGGAGCTGTAGCCGAGGAGGTATTTGCCGGTATACGCACCGTATTTGCTTTTAGTGGTGAACGGAAAGAAGAGGAACGTTTTTCCAAACTTTTGATTCCAGCCGAAAAAACAGGTCGCAAAAAAGGTTTGTACTCGGGTATAGGCGCCGGGACCATGTGGTTTATAATTTATTGTTGTTATGCCATTGCCATGTGGTATGGAGTACAATTAATTGTTTCCGAGCGTCATGATGATGATAGACATTATACCCCAGCAGTATTGGTGATTATTTTGTTTGGTGTTATAATGGGTGCTCAGAATTTAGGGTTCTCTTCACCTCATGTGGAATCTTTTGCCACGGCCAGAGGTGCTGGTCAAAATATTTTCTCCATTATTGATCGTAGATCCAAAATAGATCCCCTAGACGACAGGGGTGATAAACCGGCGGAAGTAGTAGGCAATATAAAATTCGAACAAATACATTTTCGTTATCCGGCAAGACCTGATGTTGAGGTCCTTAAAGGCCTTACCTTGGAAATTAAACCAGGTCAAACTGTGGCTTTTGTGGGGCCTTCAGGTTGTGGTAAATCGACTACTTTACAATTAATGCAAAGATTTTATGATCCTCTGCAGGGAACAGTCAAATTGGATGGCCGTGATTTACGCGATTTAAATGTTGCATGGTTACGTTCCCAAATTGGTGTAGTGGGTCAAGAACCAGTACTCTTTGCCACCACCATTGAGGAAAACATACGTTATGGAAAGCCCGACTGTACTATGGCAGATATAGAAAATGCCGCTCGAACAGCCAATTGTCATGACTTCATTGTTAAATTGCCAAATGGTTATAAAACCATGGTGGGTGAAAGAGGTGCCCAAATGTCTGGCGGCCAGAAACAGCGTATTGCCATCGCTAGAGCTATTATAAGAGATCCGAAAATTTTACTCTTAGATGAAGCAACTTCTGCTTTGGATCCTACTTCAGAAAAACGTGTACAAGATGCTTTGGAAGTCGCCAGTAAAGGACGCACTACACTTGTAGTATCACATCGCCTTTCAACCATAACAAATGCCGATAACATTGTTTTCGTCAAAGATGGTGTAGTGGCGGAACAGGGTACCCATGAAGAATTAATGGCTAAAGAGGGTCTGTACTATCAGCTGGTTAAAATATCACAACGTACCGAGGACTCAGAAGAAGACATTCAACGTTTAAAAACATTTAAAAGTTTAAAAAAACATCAAGAAAATAGTGGCGACCACGATGACGATGATGAGGAGGAGGATGATGTTAGTGAGGGAGACGATGATATGAACGATAATAAATCTGTAGGAGAAATAGTTAAGAATAGTAAGTAACTATAATACTTAGTTATGTTAAAATTACTCAAAATTATTAAATTTGTCTATTACAATTTAGAAAAGCGAAAGAGTAAAAAGTTGAAAAAGGATCAAGAGGAAAAATATGATATCTCCATAGCCCAATTAATGAAACTTAATGCTCCCGAATGGCGTTATTTACTTGTAGGTTGTATAGCTGCTATGTTACATGGTGCTACATTTCCGATTTGGGCCGTTTTGTTTGGTGATTTCTTTGGGGTAAGTTGCTTTAAATTCTGTAAAAACAAATAAATAATAATAACAATTTAAAAATGAATCCTCTTTTTTTTAGATTTTATCCGATGATGATGACGAGTATGTAAAATCCGAATCGATATTTTTTTCCTACATGTTCCTTGTTATCGGCATAATAGCTGGCCTGGGTACTCTAATCCAAACGTATGCTTTTAATACAGCCGGTGTAAAAATGACTTCGCGGCTGAGAAAAAGAGCATTCCGAACTCTGCTAAATCAAGAAGTGGCCTATTTTGATGATGAAAAGAATTCTGTGGGCGCTTTGTGTTCACGTTTGGCTGGAGACTGTTCTAATGTTCAAGGAGTAAGTTCACTTGATATGAAAGATTAATAATGACTAAATATTTATAAATTTATTTTACGAAAAGGCCACTGGTTCCAGAATAGCTGTTATTGTCCAGTCTATATCCACATTGGCGGTGGGTGTAGTGGTGGCATTTATATATTCCTGGAATATGACTTTAGTTACTTTGGTCACTGTGCCTTTTGTTTGCTTTTCAATTTATTTGGAAGCCAAAGTTATGGAATCTAGTGCTATGGCTGAAAAGTTAGCCATTGAGAAGGCTTCTCAAGTGGCCGTAGAAGCCATTGCAAATGTTCGTACTGTAACAAGTTTGGGCCAGGAAAGAAATGTTATGGAACGTTATGCAGCCCATATTGATTCTGTGGAAAAGGCCTGTATAAAAAAATTAAGATTTCGAGGTTTTGTATTTGGTCTAGGTCAAGCCTCACCATTTTTGGCCTATGGTTTGTCACTCTATTATGGTGGCACTTTGGTGGCGAATGGTGAAGTTAGCTATGAGGATATTATAAAGTAAATAATTTATTGAATAGTAAGAAATTTGTTAAAAAAAAATAATAATAATAAACTTTTTTCAATTAATCAAGGGTTTCTGAAGCTTTGATCTTTGGCTCTTGGATGCTGGGACAGGCTTTGGCCTTTGCTCCCAATGTTAGTGAAGCTGTAATATCGGCCGGTCGTCTAATGAAACTATTTGATCGTATACCCAATATGCATAATCCACAAGATAAACCCTTTAATACAGCAGATGTAAGTCTTAATAAAAGTGTTGAATTAAATTACGTTAAAACAAGTTAAAAATAAGATAAATTAATTGTTTTTTTTTTTTTTTTTGGTTTTTCATTTCAGAAAACCGAGGGTAATATCACCTATGAAAATGTTGGATTTGAATATCCAACCCGAAAAGGTATACCAATTTTGGAGAACTTCAATTTAGAAATCGAAAAAGGTACCACCGTTGCATTGGTGGGTCCATCGGGTTCGGGCAAATCTACTTGTGTACAATTATTATTACGTTACTATGACCCCGTAAGTGGTTCAGTAAATCTAAGCAACACACCCACAACCGAATTCTCCTTCGATACTTTACGCTCTAAAATGGGTTTAGTTTCGCAAGAACCTGTTTTATTCGATCGCACAATAGCCGAAAATATTGCTTACGGCAATAATTTCCGCGACGATATTCCCATGGCGGAAATTATTGAAGCTGCTAAAAAATCCAATATACACAATTTTATAACATCTTTGCCACAGGGCTATGCCACTTCGTTGGGCAGTAAGGGCACCCAGTTGTCTGGTGGTCAAAAGCAACGTATCGCCATAGCTCGAGCAATGGTAAGAAATCCCAAAATTCTTATCTTAGATGAAGCAACTTCAGCTTTGGATATGGAAAGCGAAAAAGTAGTACAAGAAGCCTTAGATGTTGCCCGCAGTGGTCGAACTTGTGTAACCATTGCTCATCGTTTAACAACGGTACGAGATGCCGATATGATTTGTGTCTTAAAGAAAGGTGTTGTCATCGAACAGGGTACTCATGATGAGTTGATGGAACTAAAGGGGATGTATTATGATTTATACATGATGCAACAGGTGGCTTAAAAAAAAAAACAGCACTTTTTCTTTTTAAACTTAAAATTAATTGTGATATAATTTTTTTTTCATTTTAAGACGAACAAACACCTAATAAAAACAAAAATTTAATTTAAGTAAAATCTTTTAATTTGCCAATATACAGTTTTTGTTAAAAAAAATTATTAAAACTTATCCAGAATAAATTTTAGAAAAATATTTTAAAATCATTATTTCTAGAACTGGTGTAATTAGAACTTCTTCAGATTATTTTATAACAATTCAGACAGCATTGGAATAGAACTTATAGTGTTTCTAAATTCGTTTTAAGAAATGTTTTTGAGAACTCGTGCTTAAGAACTAATTCTGTATCACTTCTGGTTCTTGAAGTACAAGTACTAGATATTTTTATGGGTTTAAAAACTAGTTGTAGAACTAATAAATCTTTTTATTTTTGTAATTTTGAAAATGGTAAAATGATGTAAACATTTTTTTTTGTATTAAGTATTTTAATTCTATACAATATTTTGATTTGTATATAAAATAAATTCATTTTAAATATAAACTACAATTAGAGAATACTAGTCAGAATAATAACATTTTTAATACTCGTAGTGCCAGCAAGAATTTTGTATATTTTCAATATATAAAAGTAAATTTTCCTATAAATGTGAATCCTTCATTATGCCCGGATTAGCTAAAGCATTTTTACGCTCTTGTATAGCAAAACTTAATTTACGGAATGGACCCAAAGGTAGGCCTAGAGATTTTAAATCTGCTTCGGTTAACAACAATAAAGTGTCCAAATCAATTTGTTGCTTTTGAAAACTAAAATGAAATAAAAATAAAATATAAAATAAAAATATTAAAGATGTATTAATTATATCTTACATAGGTAAATATTCGTCCAAGCCCCAAACACAAAGAAATCGTTGTATAGGACCTCCAGCTACATCTTGTTCATCATCATCATCACTGTAGGCATCGGCACCATCTGAATCGGAATCAGTAAGATTTAAAAACGATCTCTGTTTGCCAGAACGTGATTTAGAGCTAATGGAATTGGTGCATGTTGAAGGTTGCGTTGTTGAATCTTGATCCATATTATTATAGGCATCATTGTTGAGTTGGCTTAGGGCCGCCGTTACTGATCTACGAAATGCAATGCTGCCTAACATTGGACGATCAAATAAGCCCGATGGCCTTTGTAATGTCATTTCTGATCTCAAGTGATCATTAGATTCATTATCTGCCAAAATATCGGGTTGTGAAAATGATCTAGAGAGAGTACCATATCCGGCTTTGCTATTTATATGTTCCGTGTCAGAATTACCCGTTTCTTCTACCTCAAATAGTCCATTTATTTTTCCCCGCTTGCCGTTGTCCTCATTTGAACTGAAAGTGCCTACGTAGAGTACTTCGGAATCTCTTTGTACTCCACTTAATGATGTTACAGTGCGCCTACCATCTGGCTCAATTTCACCAATTTTAAAACCACTGTCTATCACCGAACAACCTTTCATTTTTGACACCGTATTACCTTTACGACTGGCAACAGAACCACCACAACTGCCCGGACCAGTTTGTACCAATTCACTAAATTTAACACCACTTCCACTGCCGCCACTAACGGAACCATTTGTTGGTCCTGGAGAAACATCTTTTGCGACTTTATGCAAATTTCCTTGGCTTGACCAAATTTTCTGTTTCAAAGTCGAAAGCATTTTGCCAGATTTACCAGGATTTGTCGCTACCATAGATGATGATGACTTATGTTCTTTGAAATCTTGATCCTGTTTCTGTTGACGTTTCATATATTCCTTAATGCGTTTTTCACAATTCCTTTCGGCAACTTCTCTCATAGCTTTAGCTTTCTTTCTGTCCGTAGCCTCAAAATTGGCTGTGGCTGCATCCAAATAGCGTAAAATTTCATCACGATTATTGATAGCTGCCAAATCTTTGGCACTATGTTTATCTATATCTAAAGCATAGATATTTACGCCAAATTTCACCAAAAAATCAACACAACGCAAATGTCCCTTGGCCGAAGCTAAATGTAGAGCCGTATTGCCAAACTGGTCACATTTGTCGGGATCGCCGCTGAAAATTAAAAAAATAAATCATTAGAAATATTTCACACGTTTTCCTAATATTCAGTTTAAGAATATTGAAATATATAGGATAGATAAGACAAACATTAATTAGGTGAACTTACCCTCTACCACATAACAGACGCAAAGCCTCTAAATGTCCCTCAAATGATGCCCACAATACTGGTGTCATAGAATCATCATCTTTAGAATTTGCATCTTTACGTGTAGCCTCTTTCAAAACATCCAATAAACCATCTTTAGCAGCTCTATAAGAAAATAAAAATTAATACATAATTTCAATTAATTTCTATTATATATCATATGTATGTATAAATATAGGTTCACATTTCTCTTTATAGATAAATATGTACATATGTATTGTTGTATGTATAAAATCCATATCACTTAAGCTTCTTTATAAATTCTGAATTAAACTTTAATTAAAATTATCTAGAAACTTACATCCAATAATGTTTAAAATGTAAACGCTTATCAAATCCAATCATAGATCATTTTAAAGTTCCAATTAAATTTCAATTAATATTGGTTTATTAACAAGTACATATGTCATATTTTGTATACATACATATATCAAAAATGTAAATAAATATTTAAAACCTTTTTAATACAATTTGTACTCAAATTTTAATCGTACCACTTGTTAAGGACTGAACTATTCATCTATTTTATTTTTTATTTTGAGTTCGTAGTTTTGTGATCAATATTTTATCGTATTTACGATTTTAGAATATTATTGGAATGGTCTTATACAGTATTTCTTACATACATACATACATACATACATACATACATACATACATACATACATATGTAACGAACGAAATTTATAAAAGATGAAAAAAATTACTTACTTGTGAAAACGATCGGAAGACATTCTCATAGAAATCTGTTCTGTATAATGCCACAAACTGCAAACAACAATACCAGTACTACAGCAAATAAACAAATAAACTTGTAGCAATTTACAACTCAAGTAGCATAGAGTAACACTTTCCTTTTTTTAACTACAAGAAGTATAAACAAAAAGAGTTAATGCTCTACATGCGATAAGCACTTAGAAACAAACAATCAAACTGACAAACAATAAAAGTAACATCAGCAAACAACAACAAATCATTCATTAATGGGACAAAATTAAAAAATAAAAATAAAAAATCATGTTTTGTTTGTAACGATCGGAGGCACGTTAAATGAAATTTTCCGTTTGTCTCGCTGCCTGTCTTTTGGTTAGTCAGTCAGTTATTCTGTTTTATTTTTTATTTTTTTTGTAAATTTAACACAACTTGCACGTTTTTTATTTTTGTTGTAGTAAATAAATAATTTAGGCTGTTACTTATACACAGTTCTTAATATGCACAATGGGTAAAAAACATAAATTTATCATTGACCCGATTTTGTTTTGTTCATTAGTTTTAGCTGAAAATCAGCTTTTTAAAACAAACAATACGTAAATAATAAATTGTACAACATTTTTTAACTCGAATATGTTGCATTTAAATGTTGTTGCTGTTGCTTCTTTAATTATTTTAGATGTTCAGTGAACTACTAATATTGTTACAACAACTACATACAAATAATGCCAGCATTATTTTGTAAAAATGTTTATATGTATATGAACATTAGGGTGGTTCAAAATTATGAAAGGGAATATTATTTAGAACAACTTTGCGAAATTTCAACGATCTACGTTGATTGGAAAAGAATTATTGAAAAGGATGATATTAGGACAAATTTTATTTTATTTTTGTTACCAGTATTTTTTTATAAAAATCGCTAAAAAAAAAAAAAATAAAAATTAATTCATATTAAAAAATTTCGTAGAAACAAAAAGTAAAAGTTTGGCAACAAATTTTATGTAAAATATTCGGTAAATCAATTTTTTTTTTTAAATTACTGAATATCGATATTTCATTAGCTTTGTTTGCGTACCTGATATTTTGTGATAATTATTACAAAATATTGCTGGAAGTTGCTAAATCGCGTTCGTTTACTTAAAAATCTTGCAATTGAGAGCAAAAGAGAGACAACATTTGACAGTTTATAGAAGGTGAAATTGTTGAAAGCTGTTTACATCATTTGTTTGCAAATGTAGCAAAGAAAATTAAAATATAAAAACTCAAATTCTACGAAAAGTAAGAAAAATAAATGTAATAAAACTTTACGCAAATACTTACAATTCATATTTATTCATATGTTAAAAAAATAGACAAAAATTAGCGTGATGATATTTAAATAAATCAATTTTTATCTTTATGTTTTTAATAAATGATATTTAATATAAATAAAATTTTACAATTACTTTGTTAACAAAAAATAACAATATTACAATGTTTTTTTATTTTTATATTTAGATTAGCGTTTTTTGATTTAATAAGGGGACAATGTTTGCAAATTTTTGCAATATGTTGTTCACGTACTTTTTTAATATTTTTTCAATTTGAGAATATTTTTTTTTTTTTGCTGGATAAATCATGTAGTATCATCCATTCCAGTTAAATTTACCAAAAATGTTCGAAATCATTTTCGCTTTCATAATATGAGAATGTTTGATACACCTTTTTCTTCATACAATATTGGACCACCCTATTTAACATATGAAACTCCTTTAAATTTGAGTGAAAAATGTAGTTTTTAGTAAAATTTATTGGGATTTTTAGAGAAAATACATTTTTAAAGGAATAATTTAATTTCAGAGAAAATATAAGTTTTAGAGTAATCATGCTTACAGAGAAAAATTACATTTTAAGTACAAAACTGTATTTTCTAATTTTTATAATCATTAAATTTTTATTTTTACAATCATTTTTTTTTTTTTTTTTTGTGAAATTTTGGATTTTTTGTGAAAAATTTGAGATGCTTTAATAAGTATATTAACAGTGAGATAAAGTTGAAGAAAAAATATTTTTTCTGTGACACTTATAATATTGGTAAATATATTAAGAATCACTGTTCTAGCAATTCATGATATTAGTTATACATTTTACTCCACTCTTTATGTACGAGTATGACAATAAGTTCATCTTACGAGTACTACGTAGTTGATACGTACATACATACTATGAAAATTTACTCAACCATTACGATGGTTAGTTACCACTCTAGCATATGTATCTTTTGTTGTATATAATTTTTTTTTGTTTGGTTTATTTTGATGGGACAAGATCAAAGTGTCATCATAACGTTAATTTATTTCCATGGAACTAAAAATTGTTTTGTATTATTTTTTCTTTTTTTGTATTAAATTTTGGAAAACTTGTACTTGTAAGTGATTTTTTCCAAAAATAGACAGACACTTAGTTTGGAAAATTTACAACAATTGAATGTTTTATTTGTTGGTTAAAGTCGGTTACTAACTCTAAATTGCAACGAAGCGCACCGTTTTTCCGTTTGTAACTTTTGACGAAGAGTAAAAGAACCTGACTGAATTCAAAGTTGGCTTATTGAGCGTGTCTAAGCCAAATAATATATGAATAAAATTTATACATACATACATATGTAGGTATTTAAGTGTTTATGAGAGAAAAGATCGTAATATAAAAAGTGAGCTTGTTTTTAAGAGATGTTGAATTTATAAAGCTTTTTTTAAGACCAGTCTCTATCACAATTTAATGTTCATAGAAATTTTCAATTATATTTATATTATATCTAATATTTGTTATCATCAAAGTGATAAGAATTTTTCAAATGATTCATAAAATTGTTCTTTTATAAGACATTTTTCCATTAAAAAAATCATTATCTCTTAAAACAAAAGAATTTTTTAATAAAAAGTTGTACTTGGTTTTCGAATTATTTTTTTATAATTTTTATATTTATATCGGAATGCAATGACTTTCAAATATTTTTGAAGTGCAAAAAAAAAAAAAAAAACGGCAATATTCCAGCCAATTTTCACAAAATTCGACACACAGATAGTTTCAGTGTCGAAGGCTATGTAACATCTCGGTTGATGTCACACCCACATTTTACGACTATTAAATGGCTGTAACAGTTTTCGCATTTCCAAAAATATTTATATGTATTTCATATATTTTAAATTTATTGAAATATAAGTCCAATCGAGTTTTTAAAAATGTCAACTATTCGAAAACTGGTTCTCCAAAAAGTCGAATAATCTATAACACTAGAGATAGGATTCGTTTAAATTTTTCTTCATTCTCGTGAAATTAATATTTAAGTAGAATTATCTAAGATTTTGTTTAACTATTATTTCAATTCAGTTCGAATAGTTCGGTATTTTTCTTGGCTGTTTAGATTTAAGGGCATCATATGTCTTTATATTCATTTAACTATTTAAATCAGCCTTGAACATTTATTTTCTTTGCAAAATAACCGTTAACAAAAAAATCTAGGTTGCATATTGCAGAAATTTACTGAAGTTAGTTTTTTTACGTAGCTACGTAAAAAAACCTTGTAATTTATTTTCTTTGCAGAGTAACGTTGAGTCTACATTAGACGAATTATCAAAAAATTATCGTGATAAATATTTGTCTAATGTAGACTGAATTTGTCAGTATTATTGCAGCGTTAAAAGAAAATTGTCAGCGCTCGAGCTCTGACAATTTTGTCATGTAATGTAGATTTCTCTACACAACTATCTTATAAGATTTACTGTCATTTACACATTGTTTAAAGACAATGTTTTTTTTTTTTTTTTTTGGTAAAATTATTAAATTTTATTAAATTAAAGTTTATTCTTCATTTAAAACAATAATTTCATTAAAATTGTGCTAAAAATTTTGAATTTCTTCAATTAAAAGTACATGTTTACTATGTGACTGAGTGAAAGTAATGAAATCTTATAAGATTTATTAGAATACGTTTACGCCTTGTTTAAGATCTCACATATTATGTTTATGTGTAGACGGTATGTTACGCATAGCTTAATTATAAAGTACTTGCACCCAAGGTAGATTAAGAAGGTAACGACATTAAAACAGCTGAGAATTTTTTTATTTTTGAAATCAATATGGCGGCATGAGTTTTGTAATTTGAAGTGTCAAATTGTTTATGTTTACTTTTCTGTTATTGCGTCTTTCTCCTCCCTTTTTATTATATGAATTGTTTTTGTTTTTTTAAACAAACATGGAGGAATGTATAAAGTAAAGTATACAATTTAAACAATATATACTAAAATTTAAATAAAGGATACAAATTTTATTAAAATTGATATATAAAAAATGTTGATTTTACCAAAAAAGCAAAAAATATATTTTTTTTTTTCAAAAATTTTTATTAAAAAAGTGAAAGCATGCAAATAATTTTTTAAGTGCATTAAACTTTTCGTAAAGTATGGCAACATTAAAAGTAAATGTCAAAACGTGTAGAACATATATACAAGATTACAAAAACTCAACGTCGTTAACATTATAAATATATAATGATCTAATTGTTTCTAAATTAAAATTTTACGCTTATCGTAATTATTTTGATCACTTTTGATTAAATATCGAATTATTTCTTATCGAATTTTCTTTTACCGAATAATTTTTTAGAACATATGTTAAAAATAATTTCCTGCGTCCACAATTGTTTAAGCTTCTTGTCAACGCCGTTAGTATAATTAAGTACTGACATAGAGGTTGTCAGAATAAATACATATTTTTGTTTTATTTTCACTGGTGTATAAGAAAATTACAAATTTAGAAGAAAAAAATATTAAAATATTTGGTACTGTCCGAAAAAATATTAGAACGAATATAATATAAAATTGTGTTAAAAAATCCTTAATTATTAAAATGAAAAGGAAAACGAGAACAAAGAACATTAAGAAGTAAAAGCTGAAAAAGAGAAAAATAAAATGATGGTGCAAATGTGTGTGCAATATTTATGAAAATTACAAAAAAATCCTTGAAAATTAAGAAAAATCATCTGAACACAAAGGAATCGACCCATTTAAGGCCGAAAATATTTTCAGGTAGGAATAGTGCATCTAAAGAAAAAACTCTATTTGAGTAATAACACCAACACAATACACCCTCGCCGTTTGCTATAATTGGAGAACTCTTCAAAAATATCAAATTCTTATATTTTATTAATATTAATATTTTCTTTTTTTACATATAAATTTCGTTTTAGGATAATGAAGCTCTTAGAAACGTAGTGCCAATTAAAAAATAAAGATAAAATAAACATTAACAGCTGCAACATAAAATAAAACCATAGTTTGTTCTCATTTATGTCTCCTACTCCTTGTGCATTTTAACAATTTTATTGAAATTTTAACAAAATTACGAAAAGTATTAATTCACTTTGAGTATATTATTATATTTTAACAAACATTTTATAAACAACTGCCACTAAAGTTCTCGAAGGTAGAGTAATTTTATTAACAAAAGAGCAGACCTAGTTTCTACTACTATAAATATAATTAAATTAAAAAGAAGTTTTTTTTTTTTTTTTTTTTTTTTTAAAGTTTTTTTTTTTTTTTTTTTTTTTTTTTAATAAAGAAACATAACTGCTAACTAGTTAGAGCTTTTAGCAATTGTTTTGTTTTTAGCTTTCCCGCTATGGGAAACTGCCTGAAATGCTTCCAATCAACCACAGAGCATACGTCGGCTACGTTGGGTAGTGGCGCTGCTACTGCAACATCCTCATCTATGCAATCGGTCGGCCATACTACACATCTAGTGGACGGTCGATACACCGGTATTTCATCAAATATAAATGCCAATGAAAGTCATCATCAGCAGCAGCAACAACACCACCATCATATACAACACCATCAAATGCACACAGTAAGAGGAGGTGCTTTCTATAAGGAAAGATCTCATGGTAAGTATTATTTATGTTAACTATATATACATTTAAATTTAAAAAAGATGCCTAGATGACCGAATTTTTTATTTTTTTTTTATTCAAAGAAACAGACGAGTTGCTCTCTACTAGAAGTCCACTCAAACCAGCAAACCATTGTGATACAAAACGTAGTAGTTTTAAGAAATCATTAGTACTGCTTAATGGTAACGCCGCTGCCATGAGCGATATTATAGCAACGGGTAAGATTTTTTCAATACTTAACATAACTGAAAAGCTTATGTATGGTACTTGTTTAATTTCAGTTAAAGAAACCTCTGAAGTATCAGATAATACATTAAATAAACTGTTCGAAGAATATAAAGAACCCGACGAGGACATGATACTAGCCGAGGGTATTGAACGTTTATGTCGTGATCTCAATTATCAGCCAGATGAATTTGCTATCTTGGTGCTAGCCTGGTGCTTAGATGCTTCTCAAATGTGTCGTTTTACTCGTACTGAGTTTATCGAAGGACTGCATAAAATGCGAGCAGATACAATTGAAACAATACATATAAGACTGGAGCAGACAATCGAAACACTGAAAGTAGATGCTGAATTGTTTAAACAATTATATCGGTTTACTTTTCGGTAAGTGAACATAAACATTATTTTATTAAGAGAATTGACATTAAATTTACAAATGTCCGAAAAATAATAATATTTTAAAATAATATTTAATATTAATAGTATACTTTATTTTTGCGCATGAATAATTGATATTTTTGGTAATTTTTATTTTGTAATTCACTTGAATTCATATTTATTTTTACAGATTCGGTTTGGAGCCAGATCAACGTATTCTATCATTAGATATGGCGATTTCATTATGGAAATTAGTTTTCACTGTTCATACACCAGATTTACTAAGTAAATGGATACATTTCTTAGAACAGCATCCTAGCATAAGAGGCATTCCAAAGGATACATGGAATATGTTTTTAAATTTTTCCGAACAGTGTGATATCAATAATTATGATGATACCGAAGCCTGGCCCAGTCTATTCGACGATTTTGTTGATTATGAAAAATCACGTTTAGAACTGGGTGCCAATGACACAACACAACAGACATTAACAACAACAACACACGATGATGATAATAACAATGATGATCCTCTGCAGCAAAAACAAACTCTAGATAATACAAGCTCAATGAATGTATTATAGTATTAAGAATATAAATTTATTTTAACAGAAACAACTAGCATTTAAAACATACATACAACATAAAAAATATCACAAAATAATAGAAAAAATCATAAATTGGAACAAAAAAAGGCTAGATGTGTAAAATTGTATATTAAACCTTAACAAATCATTATACTATGAAAATTTATTTTACCGCTACAATTTGCAATAATTAATCCAATCGCTAAAGAATACATAGTTTTTTTATTAACATTCCCCAAAACTTTAGTTCATTAACTTACATACGTACTGTATGCATGTTTCCATAATCTTTTTAATACACCTATTAAAAAAGAGACGTATTTTTTGGTGCTGGCAACCTCAACTCTAAAAATCGATCTCTACTTTTTTACTCTTGCTGCATGAAACTCTTGTTTCATCTAGTATTTTAAATAAAATTTTATATATTTTACATGACTACATATTACTCATTATTATTATTATTTCAATTTTATTTTTGTATATAAACATTTAAAAACAAAAGTCACTTTATAATTCATGGCATAGAAAATTATCGTAATAATGTATTTATTTCATTAGTTACCGAACGAAATACAAGACAGACGACAACATACATTATTCACTTCTTTGAATAAAATAAAGATATATACATACACAAAATCAAATACATAAATTTCATACATTTTAAAAATCATTTTTCATTAAATACATTATAAAATGAAAAAAAAGTGTATTTTATTTTTGATAGATAAATGGTAGAGCTCTTAAAATTAATGAAAGATTTTAAGATTTGCAAAAACTATCTATAGATATCTTTTGAAAAATTTGGTTTCTTTTGGAACTAAAATTTTTTTTCTATAAAAAAATTTACAAAGAAAAAAATTATCGGGAATAAAATTTTAAGTTTCAGTTATAAACATTTTTTCAAATATAGTAAAATAAAATTAAAATCACAATTTTGTTGAGAATTGTTATATATAAATTGTATAACAATTACTCAATGATTTTAATAAATTTTTTTTGCACTTTAAAATATTTTTTTTTTTAATTTAATATCGGAAAATAATAATTATTTATTTGTACATTTTTGGAAAATTTAAGTCCTTTTATAAAATTGTATTAATAAGACGAATTAGAATATTTTTTTTATATATCTACAATTAGAAATTGTCTGTCTAAATGTATTAAGCGAACGAATATTGCAAATTTTCAAATTAACCGTAAATTACCAATACGACCATCTGGTAACTTTTTTCGAATATCTCTCCCAATAGTTTTTTAATTGTCATCCGACGACAAATCGTGTTATCATTACTTCGAGCATGAATAGCATTTTGTAATGTCAATAAAAACAATAACCGTGAAAAATAAGTGAAAAGATTTTTTGCAAAAAGAAATGTACATTTTTTGTTTTTCCTTTCGATTAAAATAAACGATTTGAAAATGAAGATTAGTAACAATAAATGTTGTTAATATGATAAGAGTAATAATATTAACAACTAGTAACAGATAAAACTCGTATGAAAAGTACGCAACAAAGACGACGAAATATGAGCAAAGGCTACAAAATAATAAACTATTGGACACATGCAATTGCCAAGAAAAAGAAAAAAGTGATTCATTGATTTTGTGTAGAAAAAAGATAATATAAATTAGAAAATAAAATATCATTGTGCTGGGATAAACAACAATGCCTTGCGAAGGATGTCATGTGCAATTTACGGTTTTTAAACGTAAACGCAGTTGCTACGATTGCAAACGTTACTACTGCCACAATTGTTTGGCCAACAGCAACAATAACAATCGTAAGCATGCCTTATGCGAAAGGTGTCTGCTTTTCAGCAAGAGACCTTTAGTACGCTCTGATCTAATAAAACTAAAACCAAAAGACCTAATATTTTACTTACAATCAAAACATATTTCCACTGCTGGTTGTGTGGAAAAGGAGGAATTAATCGATTTGGTACTGCAGTATGTAAATAGATCGGATATGAATAATCAACCGTTATCGGGCGGCAGCGGCAGCAGTAGTGGTAGTAGTAGTCAGCATACAACTCCACAGCATCAAGGTAATGGGGATAATGGTGTGAGTGGTGGAGCTGGCGATGGCGGTGCCAGACGTTCCACTGATTTTGGTCCAAGTGCAAATAATTCCTTTGATAGTATAAAACAAACGTGCCAAAACTTTTTTAGTAGCTTAAGTGATAATATAAGTGATTCCTTGGCAAATTTAGGGAGTAGGGCTTGTTCGAAAAATCGACCAACTGCTTCCGCTACGTCAACAATGACTAGCAACGTTACAGAACAGCCCAGAGTAGCTACTAGAGTAATACCTACATATGCCAGTAGTCAACAAACTTCACCAGAAAATCCTGCAATCAGTCCCATAGGAGTCAGACGTGCTGACTTGACTTATAGAGCGGAAGGTCTTGTGGTCAATCTACCTCCAGATTTGGCAGAAAACGATGAAACTAATAGAAGCAATAACATACAAGAGGAGTGTAATTGTTCTGACGATGATGAAATTATAGCCTCATTCAATGGTCGTACACGTTCTCCGAAATCCGAGCTAGAAATGCAAAAAAACCTGGGCAACAACAACTGTGCTCCCTCAACTTCTACCAGTACCTCGAAAGCTCCTTCACAGTATTCAAGATTAGGAATATATGCAAACGATGAAGAAGATTCATCACATTCATCCTTTGAAGAATTGGGTGCCATAGGTGGCACATCGGATGACAGTAAAACCACCACAGATACCACTAGCAATACTACAGATCATTGGCAAATGTTGGATTTGAAAAATAATGAAATTGAGATAGCACAACAACAGCATTTGCCTCAACAACCACAAGATGCTGTCGATAAATCCACTTCAAAAATTGAAGACATAGAAGAAACTCGCATAGAGACTAATCAACCAAATAACCAACCACCACCTACGCCCACTCATGTCCACCCAACACCACGAGTTAAAAAGGTTACTCGAAGACGTTCAGAAAGTTATATTAATCGTAGAAGACCTCAAAACAGTGTTGACGATGAGGATGATGACAATAATTCTGCTCTGCAAAATCCTCGTATAGAAGAAGAAATTCAAACTGCTTCTTCCAACTCCGTGGACACCAGAAATGCCACGACCAGAAAACGGTGCTGTACACGTTGTGGCAAAAATAAAGCCAATATACGACAGCAGGTAGAAAAAATGCGTCAACATTTAGAAAGTTCTCAAATGTCAGAAACGGACATTAAACAAGAATTAACAGAATTTCTAGCTTACTTGGAGCAACGTACAAAATCGATTGAATATTCCGATTCAGAAGCTGGTATATCTACAGCCAGTGTAAGTAGACAAACAAATGAAATCGAAGAAGAAGAAGATGAAATTTCTGCAGAAGGACCAGTAGAAGCACAAAGCACAACAGCAACTAGAAGTGTAACGGAAGTTGTAACTGCTCAGCTTTATGATAAAGATACACGCTTTATAAACTTAGATGAAATCGAATCAATGTAAGAAATTTAAAGTTATTTATACATATATTTTTTGGAATAATAGTACGATGAATTTTTAGCAAACAATTGGAATGTTTAACTGTTAAACAGCTCAAAGAGATATTAATGTTACATAGAGTCGACTATAAAGGTTGCTGCGAAAAGCAAGAACTTTTAGATCGCGTTGAAAGATTATGGAAAAATCTAAAATCAACACCGGGTAAGTTTGAAAAACATAAATAAGGAAATTTGATAAAAAAATAAAATGTTAATATTTTTTTTAGCTGTTGAAAAACTACCAACCGATGAATTATGTAAAATTTGCATGGATGCTCCTATAGAATGTGTGATTTTGGAATGTGGCCATATGGCAACGTGTACCAATTGTGGTAAAGTTTTAAGTGAATGTCCCATTTGTCGTCAATATATTGTTCGTGTGGTACGCTTTTTCCGGGCTTAATGCCAAGTCTTTTACAATAGGTATTTTAATGATAGGGAATAAATTTTACTTGCATATATGTGTAATGTAAATCCTTTCAAGGGTAATTTACTAAATTTCTTTCTAATATTCTTGTGTTTCTAATATGAATATATAACTTAAAATATTATACGTATAATTCACCATATTTATATATAATTTAAATTTAAATGGTTACTACTACGACCATACACTTAAATGCAATGCAAAAAAAAAAAATATTTATTGTAAATTTAAATTACAAGTAATTTTAATAATTAATAAAAACTAAATATATATGGTTTAAATATTATATTATTTAGATTTAGCTGCAAATATTAGTAATAAACAGTGATAATAATTTGAGATTTCCATTCCAATATTAAAAATATTTCAAAACAAATAATTTGAAAACAAATGTAAACAACAAAAATTGTTCGTACCTTAAATATTAAATAAAGGTTTAAATTAAATTTAAACAAAAATTTTTAATATAAAAAAATTAATCAAATAGGTGGAATCTTATGTAAATTCGATAAAGAAATTTTTTATTTTCTAAAAGTATGGTTCTCTTGACATTTTTTTGTTAAAAATTAATAAGGAAGTATACAGTAGAGATAGAAAAAATAAAAATATCGTCAATTTTACGAGAGAATGACCAAAAATATTTTCTATGACTTCTGATTTTGCGATTATTTTGCATACGCGTAACCTATGAAGCCATTTATATATCTCTATTATTATTATTTTTTTTAATTATGAAAAAATCGATAATTTATTCACGAATTTCATTCTTCGAAAAGTCGAAAAAATCGCAAGTGTAACTTTAAACTTTAATATCTCCAAAAGTTTTTAAGGGATTTTAATGATTTAATGATTATAATATATAAGATGAATATGTCCACTATAAATGTAGTTATTTTAAAATAATATTCAAAAATGCAATTTTAGAATGCTAAAAAAATGCAATAAAAATTGTTTTGAGACAAAATGGTTTACTATTTAAAAAAAAATTAAGTATAGTTTTTTCATACAATTTTTTTTAATAATTATATTTTTTGGGTTTATGTTGGAATTGATTTTTTTTCATATTTCATAATTTGTTATTTGTGTTTTAAAACTATTTTTATATGCTAAACTGCAGCGTGAAGTACTTCAAAGATTGAAAATGTTCTACTTTGAAGTGTCGAAGTACGTAAATACTAGGGATGCCAATCCCGATCCCAAAAAAACCCGGATTGCGAAATCCCGAATCCCGGAACTGAACGTAAAAAAAATTTCGAGATTTCAATTTCGGGATTTATTGCCAGAAATAGGCCTTATGAAATTGCTCCCAATAAAATAAAAACGGAGATAAAATAAGTCCCATGAATTTTTTGAAATTATTGCATTTTCTTAGGGAGAAAATGCCTCAGAAATACAAAACAAAAAATTTACTAAATTAATTACTAAATTTCTTTCTTTTATTGGAAAATGCATGATATCATGGGAAAATGTATACAAAATTTATTATTATTATTTTTTGCTGAAATATAACCAAATATATCGAGGTTTTTAAATACGGCCGTATACAAAAAAATATATGGTATATTTTTTAAAGGCTTTTGTATTTAAATTTCCATAAGAAAAAGTTAGTAAACCTTTATTAAGCATATATTATTTTTTGTGAATACGGCTGATAACATTTTATGCAAAAAGGTTATGAATGCTCCCCAGTCTACCTTATATCGGAATCTCTTTATTAATAACTTAATTATATTGTTGCCATTTAAAAGCAATTACAATAGCATTTACATATTTATTAACATACTCAGAGAAGAAAGTCCAAAACTACAGACAAAATCCGGAAACGCAGAAGAACTTTAAATTTTAATAGTTCCAGTAATCTGTATTAATTCTAGAAATCCAATTACCACTAGAAATCCAATTACCAAAAAATGACATAATTGTGCCATAAATGCCATCACTGATTGGCACTAGATGACAATCAACGTTGTTATCAATACGTAGTGAATAATGTAAATATGTCAAAGAAAAAATAATTTCTATTTTCGCGGTTTGTTAAATTTTTAAAGTGAAAAAGTGTCTTGTTCACATCGATTTATTTATTACAGTGAAAAAAAAAGTGTCACAATAAATAATGATACTGTCTGGATATCAATTAATGGTGAAAACTATTGCTGCAAAAAGACCTTCATTAAACAATTTGTGGGAAGAGGTTTTTCCAGCCAATGGACCACAACCAAAATCTCTAATTGAAATTTCTGGTGCTCCCGGAACTGGAAAACGATTAATATTATATCAATTGATGGCACGAGTTTGCTTATCAACCTATTATGGAGGCAAAAGTAGTCAAGTAATTTTTGTTGACATGTCCCACAAATTTGATATGAATTCCTTTGAGGAAATCGTACAAAATACAATGAATGAAACCGTTACAGTATGTTCCCAAAGATCTCTTGAAAATTCTATGAAATATTGTGAATCTATTATACTTTTACCTTGTTATTCAGCGGATCAATTTGAATTTGCATTTGAGGATATTGAGGATTTGCTGTGGGACTATAAACGTGTCTCATTATTATCTATTGATGGTTTAGACTCATTTTATTGGGATGATTGCTACACCCAATTGCAACGTAAGTCTACACATTATAAGAAATTTATACAACGTTTAAAGGCTTTGTGTCAAGAGCATAATATTTGCTGTGCATATACTGTGGATGCCAATTATTTGATAGCAAAATCAAAAATATGTTCATATTTTCCTCACTCACAAATTGACTATAGGTTGAAATTGGTTAAACAACATGATGGTAGTCTATATTTAAATGATATGCCTTTCAAAATTAACTTTAATTGTATAGAATTCAATGTAAATAATAAGATTCCTCAATTAATAAGAAAATAGCGAAAAAAATTGTTTGTTAATTATTTTTTGTACAAATTAACATCTCAAAAAATTCCAATAAATAAAACTTGCAATCATAGATAACTATATATCTAGTAATAATTTACTAATCAATCATTCAAAAGAATAATATATATTTTTTTAAATAAATAACATTGCAAACAAATGCATGATATTCTGACAATATCCCCAATTTACTTTTTTTTATTTACACAATCAAAGTAATATAAAAAAGCCTTCAAAGCCAAAAAACATCCTGACAATACTTTTGGGAAACACTCCTCGTATTACTGTTTTTGGTAGGTAGATATCAACATCATATTCATTAACACCAACATCATATTCAAATGATATACATCCCAAAAAATACTTTGTTCCACTTGAGCTTCGTTTGTTTTCCCAATCTTATAATGTATTTCGATTAAAGCTTATGCGTTTTTTTTTTTTGAGCTCTGTAGTCAACTTATTTTTATTATTCTTACCATTTGCATTTGGATGGATGTATAGTATTCTAATTTTGTTTTTTGATACTTACTACTACTTATGGGAATATGTAACTGCAGTCATAGTCATATATATTTACATTTTTTAATTTTTTTTGAACATCTGGAAAATAAGTCAAATATTTTTGTTATAAAATATTATATATAGCGTTAGAAAAAGTCGCGTCATTCGTTTCTGAAATTAAACGAAAAACTTGTATGAACTTTTCATTTCAAAAGTATTTACACACATTTTTTCGTTCCAAAATTATTTACACAACATCAAAAATCAATTAGTTTTCGCTCAATTGTTGCAACCTTGCTAAAAGTTATTATATAATTTTGAGATTAAAATCCAGCTATAATAAGTTGTAAAAATATAATAATGTAAAAAAGAAAAAAAAAAGCTACCAAAGCGATTTTGAGATTTAAACAAAGTTTTGAAATGCTACATCGTCATTATGGTTTGAAAAAATAATGGGAATGGTTAAAGGCTGATTTAAACTTTAATTAAAAGATATAATTTTACCAAAATAAAAACATTTTAAAGAGAAATTAAGAAAAATCTGTAACAAAAATTTAACAGCATGCAACACTAGCAAAATTTTTTGAAGTCGTAGGAATTTTCGGCAGGATTATATGATTTTTATAATGTTTATAGAAAGTGCAATTCAGTAATTGCAAATTTCGTTTTTTTTTTTTAATATAATATGCGATTTCCAAATATTACCATATTATTTAATTATTATTAATTTTATTTTTCTATTGTATTTTATATACAGTTAAAATAATTTCAAATATAATTAGAATATTCTAAGCTATGTTAAATTTTTCTGACAGATTTTTCTTAATTTCTTTTTTAAATATGAAATCGATTCTTCCAGATGAAAATATCGCCGGATAACATTATGGAAGGAAATTAGAAGATATCCTTAAAAGATAAGATGATAATCTTTTAAAAAAAACTCCCGGACATTTTATGACACATGTTGATTTTGTAATATTAAAAAATATCTTCTAATAAATCCATGTCACTTTATAAATTTCTTATCTAGTGGTAATGTTTTTTTTTTTTTTTTTTTGCATAAAAAGAAAAAATTTGTCGTTGTTCTATTATAAAAATGTAGTAACGATTTTCGTTAGTGCTCTTGTATATGAGCTTTACTAGATACTTAATTGAAAGAAACTGAATAAAGACCAGTTGTAAATTTTGGATAAGTTTTTTTAATTTTTTGCCAGTCGGACAAAAATATATGAAGGATTTGTAGGGTACATCAAAAGTAGTTATATGTAGAATTCAAATTTTATATAAACATAGGTGCCCATTTTAGGCACATTTGTTCTGAGAGATCATTCATTTAGTCTTTGTTGAGACAACAACGAGTATACATGCTATGCGGCGGTCGTATTAATACTTTTTTCAAATGTTGATCGAAAATATAAAATATATAAAAAAAAAACTGTCCAATAAAATTAAACTTGTAAAAACAGTCAACCGTTGTTTATTTTAAATACCCAGCAAAAAAACGCTGAAGTTTCTTCAAAAAAAAGAACATTTTCACAACTTCAAAGTAGAACAAAGTTGCATATTTTAAACGTTTTTAGGAAGTTCTTAATAATTACTACTTCCAAAAAAAGTGAAAAATAAATGAATTTTAGCGGAAAAAAATTTGTAATAAATTTCTAACAAAAATATAATTTTTATACATTAACAGCATTTTATATTATTTAATAGGGCAAAGTGGTTTTTTATTAAAAAAAATTATTGATTATAAACATTGTTTAAGGGAAGTACTTCAAAATGAATGGAAAGAAGTAAAAAGAATAAAATCTTACCAATGACAACATTGTGCTTAAAAAAAGAATTCTGCAGCTCTTTTTCCACCCACTAAGTACTTCCTTCCCTATGAACAACACATATGTTGAAATCAGGAGATTTTCTGTATATGTAATATATATATAATATATATTCATATTATATATATTATATATATAATAATATATATAATATTATTACATATATACTACGTAATATTATTTAATATATTATAATATATATATATATATATATATATATATATATATATAATATTATATTATATATATATATATATATATATAAATATATATATATATATATATATAATTATATATATATATAATATAATATTATTATATATAAATATTATATTATATATATTATCTATATTATATATATATATATATATATTAGTTATATAACTCTTAAATAAACAAACTGACCTTCTCGAATTATTCGAAAACTGTTGGTTTTTA
>MINK01172200.1:575-50604 GCA_001735545.1 Phormia regina
GGAAGTGGCAACGCTATACGTTTTATTTGCAATTAGCTTCACTAATCACGATTATGTTTCGTGAGGTACTAACTTACAATTTTAGTACTAACTCACTGTTTATACAGCAAATTGCGAATTTCATATCGCAATATTTTTAATTGCGAGTAAATGGTGCGTCTCTTCTTCCGCATACAAAATGACGTTTGATGGTAGACATGGTTGCTCGACCAATTGTGCGAACAAAAACAAAACATGAACATTTTGGGTCCACACTGTCCAAATGCATGTGCGCGCAAAATTTTGTATTGTTATGTGTATAAAACAATAACAAAATACTGTCTACATTTACGTTTTTTTTAAATATTCCATTTCCACTTCTATTTATATTTACGTTTTTAAATTTTCATTTATGTATTCCCGTAGTATAATTATAAAGTGCTCACATCTACAAAAACAACAAATACTTGTATTTTATTCGTGTAAAACTGCTGAACATAACGTAAACAGAAAATGAGAGAATGAAGAAGAGGAAAATTAAAAATAACTCGGAAAAAAATTGTATGGCAATACAAAAACAATTTGTCGGTTCCCCGAGGTATGTTAATGGAAAAAATTGTAAAACAGTTGTTCTTATGAGTATAACTCTAATGTACTATGGTTTTCTGCTTAAAAAGATAGAGATAAAAAAATTATCTGCAATTCAAACATAAACTTGATAAAAATTTCTTTAATATAGCTTCGAAGTTAGAGCTAATGTGAAGATAAATTTGTTTTGCTGTCAGAAGTCATTTGTTGTTGTATTTTTATTATAACAAATTAATCAATTTTTTGCAACAAAAATTATACAGAATATAATGAAATTAAAATAATTTATAAATTCATCAAATTTTGTCCACGCCCCTTGGAGAAAATAAAAAAGTAATTTATTGTAATTAAATTGCAATCGATTATGGACGGATTTGTCACGAATATGTTCCAGCAAATAAATAAAATTTTATCTAAGAAATAATGTCAGCATAATAACGAGAATAAACTTTTGTTTCCACCTATGTTGAAGAGTGGGAAAATCGTACATGAGGAATTCTAACTTACATTTTTTTACAATTATTTTATTTTTCAGTTTCTATTTTTGAATTGTACTTCAAAAACAAAATTGATGCATTCTCCATCTTTGTTTTGTTAAACAAAATAAAATTTAGGAAAAGAACAATGAATTTGACAGCTTAGATTAAACATTTTTGTTCAGCTTTGTGTTTAAACATTTATTACGAAATAGATTGCGTAATAATTTTGTTATTGGTCCACTCATAACACTTTGTTGAGAGGTTTGGAATTTGACAACTGTGCACTTAAAGATGTCTACGTCTGGGATAGCGGTAATGCTGTAAAAAGAGAAAACATGGCTCTGCTCATGTTTGTTTAAAAATTTTTCCCACGTAGTTGTTGGTGGAACAAATTACATTTTTTTGTTTGCAGTACAAACAAAACTATGTGAAGACTGCAGATTGCATGAAGAATAAAGTATTTAATATTCAGATTAACATCATATAAATGATAAATAAAGACCGTTTAAATTAATTTTGATATTAATGTGTTCGATGTTTAAGTTTGGTTCTTTTAACATTTGCTTTAACAACCATGTTTAAACATTCAAAAAACGAATGTTAACATTAAGTTTAACGGTTTTTATTAACCATTTACATAATGTTTTATGTTAGGTGAAGACCACGAATTATTTTCCGCATAGAAAATGACATTTCATTACTCGACTATTGTCAAAAATCGAATCGAATTCTTAGTTTGAAAGTGGTCGATAATTCTTGTATTTTTGTGTGCAACCTATAGCTTTATTGGAAATATTTTATGTTAATACACAATATTTTTGATTGCGCTGTTTTCATTTTATGTTTTTTAAGTTTTTCATGGCATGAAAAGTAGTCAAGATGCGAAAAAAATCATCAAATGTCGAAAAAAAACGAATAGCCAATTATTTAAGAATCAATAATTTAATAATAAAAAGGGGAAAAATAACATTTTATTTCAACCAAAAATTCTAATTAGTTCCAAAATTTCTCAATAGTTCGGGTGATTTTTGGCAAATTACTATTTGCGCTTTGTTCTTACATATGGTTTATATACGAGATTTTTATATCTTAGAATGTAATAAATAGTGTCAAAATTTAGAATAACGTTATTCTAAATATTTTTTCATTTATATAAAATTTATAATTTTTTATTTTAAATTATTGTGAAATGTTTTAAACTTAAAAAAGAAAACAAAATTCAATTAAAAAATATTTCTGTTAACTTTTGACAAAACATCATAAGTCGATATAAGACAAATTATTTCAAAATGAATTTGTATAGAAATTGTTGATTTTGTTTTTGTTTAATAATCCTGAAAATACTTAAAATATTTGTTAAATTATTTTGTGAAAAAATAGAAAATATAATATAAGCGATTAAGTTTTTGATAAAATAGTTATAATAAAAACCATGAATAAAAAATATAATTAACTTAGAAGACCACATCCTATTCAAACTATGAATTGGACACAACTAAATGATTTATCATTCTTTTTTGGAATTTCTGCTTTGAATTTTGATATTGTTTTTGTAACGGTTTCTGCACGGTTTTGTTTTTTTTTTTCAAATACTATAATAGTCTTTCTTTCCTTCAAAGAGAAGGGAATATAGATATATTAAAAATAAATACAACATCTTACGGTCCTTCCAAGAGAAGCGAAGTTGGAAGGTCTGTCGGATCTTTTAGTAGGCAGGGATGAGGCATTCATGAAGGACTTATTAGAGAAGGCATGTTAGCATGTTCGCAAATTTTACCGCTGCGACCCTTGTTCATAATATTTTTTTAACGATTACTTAAACTACTCTTCAAACTACACATGCACACACAAACAAACTTTTGTATATGTGTATTTTTTTACAGTAAATTTCAGAAAATATATTACGTTTATATTATTGAAAATAAAAATAACCGGCGAAAAAAGTTTGCGAAAGTTTTAAATACGAGTAAATGGTACATAAAAACGTAATAATAGTTGTACAGAGAAATCATATCATAGCAGTCTCATAATATTTCAATCTTCATGTGAGACTCTCTGTAACATACCATCTACACATAGACATAATATGTGAGATAACACTAACAGAGATTGTCAAATTTGAGAGTAATATTACATCTTAAACAAGGTGTAAATGTATTGTAATAAATCTTATAATATTTCGTTGTTTTCACGCAGTCACAGAATAAACATTTACTTTTAATTGAAGAAATTCGATATTTGTTAGCACAATTTTAATCAAATTATTGTTTTTAATGAAAATAACATTTAAATTTAAAATACTCATGCTCACACAAAAACAAACTTGCAGTAAATATTATATGATAGTTGTGCAGAGAAATCTTTTCACAACAGTCTCATAATATTTTGTATAATACCACTATTTTAGTCTACACGTGGGATATCTCTCTCAGAGTGCGAATTTGACACTCTCTATTACATATTAAGATAAAAAAAAACTCTTGTGGAGATGTTACATAATATTATATAAAAATCACTTGTAGACCATATGTTTTTTGCACAGCATCATTTTTGGTGTGGAAGAAGAGGCCCTGAATGTAATAATATTGTAGTGACATTGTCGGCAAAGAAAAAATGTTATTTGTTCGACAAATGTTCTGCATACTCAAAACAAAGTGAAAAAATGTGTGTGTAACCCTGCCGATGTTTGTTCTTGTGCGAACAAGAAAAAGTCTAGTCTGGATGTAGCGTTTAAAGCCAATACCACCTTTGGACTAAATGGTAGTCAGTGTAGACCTGGCCTAACGTACCGTCTATACTAGTCTTTTTCTTGTTCGCACATGAACAAAACATCGGCAGAGAAGGACACACAATTATTTCCATTTTGTTTTGAGTGGGCAGAACATTTGTCGACATTTGTTTTCCGACAGTGTCACTTCGATACTTTTACATTCAGCGGCTCTTCTTGTTTGATGGCAGACATGGTTGCTCGAACTATTGTGCCAACAATAGTGTGCGAACAAGAACAAAACATGAACATGTTGGGACCACATTATCCAAATTCACGTGCACACAAAATTTTGTTCATTGCTCGAACATGAAAAAAGCGTGTGTGGACGGCGCGTAAATCATTTAGCTTCAGTTACCTGCACTGCTAGCAACAGAGTGGCCATACTTAAATCGTAATATTCGAAAGCATTGGACGAAAATGCATAATATTATTTTGTAGTTATATGAAACAATAAAATTATAATTAAATAATTTTTAATCAAATATAAATGTGTTATATATAGTTCTACATCTTAAGAAATTGCTAATGAGTATAAAAATTTATATTATACGTAATATATATACATATGTGTAAATGTATGATTAAAGTGAAATTTATGATTAAAATGCTAAATATATATAGGCAATGAAAATTTAATCTGGTAACACCATGTCAGAGCTGCAAACAAAAACAGTAGCCATTTTGTAGCTTCTCGGTTATTGTAACAACAAAGAAGATATTCGTGGAAAGAAAAGTGTTTTTAAAGTGAAATAACTAAATGTAAAAATGTTTATATACTTAAAAAAATAAATTTTTATTTGTGTTAGAAAAAATATTGTAAATTGAAACGTAAGTGATTTAAATCTATTAAATGGAAAAGAAAAGGTTAAAATTTTTCTAAATGAGCGATATTTTGTGTGTATTCGATTTTGTGTATTGACTAAAACCTGATTTTGTGCACCAGTAATAATGGGGAAAAATATATGAAAGAAAATAAAAAAGAATTATAAAAAATTGAAGTATATATTTTTAGCGTGACTATTTTATATAAAATATGTATTAATAAAAATTCGAGCTATATATGTAATATTTGAAAAAAAAAAAAAAAAAAAATTGTGTGAATAAAGGGTGGGTTAAATTGACATAAATTTATGTATTGGATAATTTTTCTATGCAGTAAAATTGTGAAATTGCATTGAAAGTGTAATAAACTGCAGTACGAGTATGTATTCACCACATATACAAAAGTATGTACATATATATGTATATATCTATGTATATATATATCTATGTATATATATATCTATGTATATATATATATACATAAATCATAACTACATATGTATATGTAAAAGAATTGGTAACAAATTTAAATATTCTACTTCAGAAAGTAGCTTTTAAAAGTGTTATTGTATAGTGCACTTAGTTGTACAATTAAAGGTCCTTTTATAAAGCACTTTTCTGAAAATCTCATTGAACAAAAAAAGAAAAAAAAAAACTTACATTAAAAGAACTTATGTCTTTTTCTAATTCACAGATTTCCTATAAATTGTTCATTTCATCCCAAAAAATATCTAGAATTAGTGTTTATAAAGCATATGGATAAAACTTCAAAATATTAAAAATAATAGTTAATCCAGCTTAAATTGTGTTATCTGATTCATTTTCGATTTTTTAGTACTATAGACGTTTAAAATATGGAAGCAACCATGAAATATACAAATTCAAGTGCAATTTAATACTTTGAAAGTTAGACTCTTGATCAACTCACATATATCTCTAAGACACTGATATTTTTCTAAATAAAACAAGTAATGACAAGTCCCTTTTTAGACTTGTGAACCAAAGTATTGTAAAATAAAATATACAAATAGACAATAATATTTATTTTATTTTATTTACTCAATAATGTAATACAAAGCTGTTTCATGGCCAAAATATAAATATTGCCATGTAATAATGTTATTTTGGACTTTTTTAAGGCTTTATATTACAAATAAATGAATTGAAATTGATATTGAAATAATATATTGATACTAACATCTACATATATAATTATATATACTTTTAGGGGCGATTAATTTGATACTAACATTTTTATGGAATTTATGCACTTTAAATTGACTTTTGGAAAAAGGTTCAATTATTGAAATATATCTGTACTAAAATTATTATTTGATATTTTAAATGTATTTTATTTAACTACTTATTAACATAATCGACCCAAATGGATCCTTTTTATGGTGGCTAAAATAACTAATTGATCGAAATTTCATCAGAATATTTCCAAACCACAAGATGGACATTTTTAAATCGACTCAGGAAGTTAGTAAAATGGTATAGTTATGTGGGTATCCTACAATCTTTTCTGTCTGGACATTAATTTGAAGTAATTAAACCGTAATCCATTTTATTTAATTGATCATTGTTTTAGCGATAAATCGCCATTTGTTAAGTTTACAGAGTTGCAGCATATATTTATATATATTCCGAAAGTTGATCTGTACCAATAAAATTAAATTAAAATTGTCCTGAATTTACGCTCATGCTATTTGTAAATACAGACATCTTTTATAGAGATATTAAGCCTACTTTTTTTAAAAAATCTTAAAGATTTTATTTTATGCATTGTTGAGATAAGGCTTTTGTATTTGCATTAAATTTTCCTTAATAGTAAAATAATAAAAATTTACCTTTCTGCAATGTTCAAATTGTAATTTTTTAAAAACAAATTTTGTACGTTCTTTACATAATAAAACTCATATCTCTATTATTAATGATCGTGTTAATAAACAACATGTATATAACTTGAAGAATTTTAAATAAAATTTTTATTTTATTTATATATTGTGCGTCTTGCTAAGTTTACAAATAACGATTCAATGCAAGAAACAAGGAAGCACATTTTGTAAATGTAAATGTTTTCCTATTAGACGTTTGAATACATTTGGTAAATCTTTACAGGTACGAGTTTCAAGGATTTAGAATACCGTGCTACTTGAACTAACAAAATTTTGTTATTTTTATGTTGAAATCAATTGAATGTGGAATTTTGTAGCAGAAGGATTTTTAATAATTGTTCTCATGTTAATACAAACTGTTTTACCAATACGTATTATTAATATGTTGGATTACAGTTTCTGCAAAAAAAAAAAAAATAAATAATTTATCATTTTTTATTTTTTTTAGTAAGTAATTTTTTTGATTTTTTATTAGGCATATACATATGTAATATAAATATAAAATATTATTTATTGTTTTAAAATATACTTTTTATATATGTATTTTAATTATTCTTATATTTGCTTCTGTAATATGCATTTATTGGCCAAGAATGATACTGTTGTATTACCCAAATTTATAAATTGAATCAGTAAAGTGGTTTAATGGTTTTGTACTTTATAATAACATGTATCCGAATAAAATAAATAATAAATTGCTTTCGTCATCAAAAATAACATCGTCCAAATAGGATTGGTCTTTGTTGACATGATCTATGGCGAACTGCAATCTATTCTTGAGATACTTTGGGCTATTAAATGGTGTATTACGATCGGTTCTTCCGTGGAAAGCAGCACGACGGAGAATTCTTTTAATTGCCTGGATTACATGACTTTCCTAGGAAATTTTCTGTTTCTTTTGCCAATGCTGGAGCGCTTAATCTGGGATTCTGCTTAATTTTTCTTAGTATCCAACGTTCGTCAGCCTCATTTGGTGCTTTGCGGTTGTTTTCTGCAATTCTTCCCCCTCGAACATATCACTGAATAATGCACTGAACTGTAGAGCAGCTCAAGTTAACGATTTCGGCAATTTGTTTTTGAGTTTCTCCATTTTTAAAATGCGTGATAAGCTCACGTTTTTCTACAGTTTTTTGTCAACTCATGGTTAAAATGTAATAAAGTAATAATCTTAAACTTTTAAACATTATTAATAAATTGTTTATTACTCCATTCTATGCAAATTCGTATATTCTTTGTATTATACATCAGCTATAGGAATACAAATATTTGTCGAAATATAACAACATTTTAATACTCATTCCACACCAATTTCTACAATAAATAAATAAATTTTAGTATTTCAAATTACATATGAGAATATATTTTATTGGTTTAATATTATTTTTATTTGAAACATAAACTTAAACTTACATTAAAACAATAAAAAACATGACTTTATTGCCACTAAAACTATAAAAAAAAGTAGGTCTGCATCTGTATATGCCCCTGAGAAAAAAAAAAGAAATAATATAAAACTAATTCAAATATAGAAATAAATCTATAACTTACCTCACTTTTCATGGCATAATCCAAAACAATTTATATTGTCTTTTGGAATGCAGAGATGAACGTTGCATTTTGCACACAAGTATCTGCAATATCCTTTACATCCTGTTACTTTACATATACGTTTTTTAGGTGTATACTGCGGCCAATGTTCAATACCATCGAAACGAATCGAACCTGAAGGAGCCCTTTGAAGATTTATTTTCGAAGTTGATGGAGTGTTTGAATGGTCTAAGTCCTCAGATTGTTTGGGTCTTCCTCGTTTTCTAGAAAGACTTTCAAATAATGACAATGCCAGCAATCCATCCGCTACATCATTCCGAAATGTTAATAATCCATTTATTCCTTTTTTCTTATGTTATTACTATCGCAATCAATGCGATATTATAACCAAGAGTTGCATACTGTTAAGTCGAGAAAATAATCGAAAACTCTGAGTGTCCACTTTCTTGTTCGGTATAAAGATAGCAAGAAGTCCTTCTTGTCGACTCCTCCCATATATTTATTATATACAGCTATAACGTTAGGTTGTGATACAACGATTTTCTTCTTTTGCTCAGAACTAAATCTGGTGGCCACCTTTGTGTCTTTATCATCATAAATGGACGAAGCCAATTGAACACAGCCCCCATCTAGCCATTTCAAAAGGTTAATGTTTTGGTTCCTTTCAATGCAATAGTTATAGCTACCTCTTCCTAACTTTATTAAATCCTTTTCTGCTTTAAGAAGAGCTTTTCCAGTTCTATTTCCTCGTATGGTGCCTGTTGCCCATATTCTCTTTTCTCGCAAATATATTAGTAAATTTATAGTGGTGAAATAGTTATCAAAAAGTAACTTGTGGTTTTTATTTTCCGGAATAGTTTTATATAGATGAATGACAATATCCGAACAAAAACCTAAGTTTGATTCTCCAACAATTGTATTTTTTCCTTGGTATGTTTCCAGATCATAAACAATTCCATTTGGGCTACATAGGCAAATACTTTTATTTCCCATTCAATAGGCATTTTAAGCATATAATGCTTCAACCCAGTTTTGGATTTACATGGAATCATCATTTCATCACAGCAGCAGTTTTCATCTTTTGGAATAACATAAGTTCTTTTCAAGAATGTATTTATAAGGGGACGAACATTAAAAAGTTTGTCGGTTGAGTTCTTCGCTACTCTAAATTTTAGAATTTAAGTGCGTATTAAATGAAACCTATTTTTTGTCATGTGTTTACGAAAAGCTGTTATTTCAGTAGCACTAGTCCAGTACATTGTTAATCGAGGATATCCAATTGTTCCAATAATAATTTATAATCCCATTAATGCCAAAATATATTTTACAATATTCCAACGGTTCTCAAATGAGAACGACCCACAAGGGGTCCGTAAGGACATTCCTATGGGTTCGCGAAGATAATATTGAAGACTATTCTTAAAAACGCACTTTTTTATAAAAATATTGAAAGTTAAAATAAAAATTCCAAATTACACATATTTATAGCAGAGAAGAATTATAACCAGTGTTGCCAGGACTTGAGAAAAATAAAAGCTAAATTAGACTATAAAAATGGTAAAAAAAGCTAATATATTATCTTATTAAAAAAACATTTATTTTTTAGTTTTCATTTGTTTTTGGTATACTTTCATAACGTAATATGTTAGTTCACATTTTCGACTATAAAATTATTTTTTTTTTTTGATTTTGATTGAAAAAATTTAAATTTTATAGATTCCTAAACTGCATTCCTTTTGCAGTTTCGTATTATTTTTTTTAGAAAATATAGACTAAAGTTTTTAGCTCCCTTACCTCTGCCCTTGAGAGTTTCGTTGGGAATCTCTTCCAAACATATTATTGTACACATATAACCGATTAAAAGTTACAAATATTCCTAAAATGTTCGATTCTGCCCCACTGTACATTGGCACCAAAAACTTTTTTATGTGGAAAATATAACCCATGTGTTCAATTTAATTTTGAACCAAATGATTCAAAAATATTTGAGTTCAAATATAGAGAAATTTATCAAAATACATTTTTTTGTGGATTTTGTGGACGCAAAGAATAATATTAGATATGCTCTATCGGAAAAATACTCTTAAATTAAAGATCCCATGAAACAAATATAATATTATACATTTTAGTATTACGTTTTAATTATATCTTTAAATAACATATTATCTGATTTTTAAATCTGTAGTGGGTCGCGACTTCATCACAATGTCAAAAAGGGGTCGCGACGCAAGATTTTGTGAGAACCCTTCCTCTATTCATAAGTGAGGCTTGATTTTTTGCCTGAACAATCGTGCCAATAAAATCATATGGAAAATACCTTAAAAAATATGAAACAGGAGTTTTTACATCTTGCTTTTGATAACTTTCAGAATATTCTGGGTTTGGAGTATTCCATTCTCTCTTTGCCCATCGATATGTAAGGATTTTTTTAAGTTGTCGATCTGAAGCATCTTCTAAATCCACCAAATCATCTCCTGCATCTAAATTCTTCTTAAATCGACCGGGGTACCTATACGGATTCCCACCCTCGGTTAAAAAGGCATTGTTATTATTATCATTAAAAGTTTCCAATAGTGACCACAAAGCACAATTTTCTTCTTCTTCCTCATCGCCAAAATCAGATACATCTGAGTTATCAAAACTAAAATATTTTCAATTTTTTCGGAGTATAGTTTATTAGGCATTGTCAATATGTCTAGTCACTATGAACTTTTACAACAAAATAAAAATTTCCGCTGGGACTATTGAACTATGTTTCGGATTTAATTTTTTTCTAATTATTAAGGCAATGATTATCTACTAAATTAATTACATAAAGTTAACAAATAAAGACTTTTTTAATAAAATATATAAAAGTATGAAATGGTTTTTTTCTTTTTAAATATGTAACCGCTTATGGCCCAGAGGTTAGGTTATTGAATATTGGTAATAAAAATATAAAAAAAATTGTGGATCTCACGAGGAACGCTCTCTCTCCCAATCATAACAATTTGTAGGGTCCACCAATCAAATTTTTTTCACTTATTTTTAGAAAAGACTTCAAAGAAAAATATAGAATTATAAAAAAATACATAACCATAAGTATTTTGCCTTCTAAACGGGATTCAAAAACTGAAAGGGTTAATAAATGCCACTAAGTATTACAAATCATAATTGTGATCCAATTTTTATTTATTTATTAATTTATTTATTTTAAGTAATGTAAAAAGAATTCTAAATTCAGTAAATATATATTACAAAGATTTACCCCTGAATAAAGATTTATTAAATATTAAATGAATTCTATAAAAAGTAATTTCACTCATAATCATTACGGCTGCCCAGCCGGAATATACAATAATATACCAAAAATACATAGTGCTTTTAGAGTTACATAAAAAAGGGATACAATTAATTGCGAAAAATTATGAGTAACAATAAAAACGAAATTACACCTGGGATGCTTCGCTACCCCTATAGTATATTTATAAAAAAGTTTTGTTTAAATAAGATGAATTATTGCTTATAAATATTTCACAGAAATTTTACATAAAAATGAAATTTTTTTGAAAAGAAAAAGAAATGGGTAAGGAACAAAAACAAAATACCTGCTTAAAAGCAACTCAAATTGTTTAGATTTTTCCTTGTTTCTCATAATGCATAACAAAAACAAATCAATTCAAAATGAGAACTCTCTCTTAGAACTCCCGCAGCAAATTTTTTAAAAACTCTAACGTGTAATAACATTTATTTCATTACAACTTGTCCAGTTTAATTTTATAAAAAAAGAAAACAACAACAATGAAACTGTTTTGAATAAGAAAGTTGTACATATGAGAATATACAGTTAAATAATTTTAGACTCTATTTTGTTTGTTTTGTTTTTATTCATACCACAAGGTATATTTATTAGTATTAATTTTTACCGCTTATAACTTCTTAAATACTCAACGCATTTTAATAAAATCTATATTCTGCACATCTGTGAGAAAATACCTTTCTAATAGTATACTTTTTATTAAAATCGGTTGTTTAGTGTGGCCGTAAAAGAGATTACGAAAAATGTGTTTGCCTATAGATAGATAGATAGATAGATAGATAGATAGATAGATAGATAGATAGATATATAGATAGATGTAGAAATAAATCAATATAATAATGGTCTTGACTTCAGAATAGGAAACACAACAGCAATTGAAAGTGGACGAATTTAATATTTTTTTTAGTAAAAGTGAAAGGATTGGGATCTACAATCAATTGTCCGAATTGTTGAATCGAAAGGATTGTATGTAGTGAGCTTGTTGAGTCTGTATCTCTACAAAAGGCTTATGTCTACGTCATCGATCGAAGTATAATAAGTGATTGTATCAGTGTTGCCACATATATCGTGAGTCGAATACATGTCCATGAGTATTTAATTTCTTGTGTAATTTATACAATAATTGTTCTTCATGAACCCTAGGTTTATTTTCTATGCTTTATTTTTATAGTATGTACATACTATCTCTTGACATTTTTGTTGAATTTCCTTCTGATACCTCTAATATTACGTTTTGGCAATTTAATTAGGTGATTGAATTACAAAAAAAGAAAGTCAGATTTACATACATAGTAGTTTTCATTTCTTGACATTTCATCTACTTAATAAAATCGAAGACTTTTTTTGAGATTTGTACTTATATGCGTCTATAAAACCTCTAAAATATCTAGAACTATAGAAATATGTTTATATCATAAAATATGATTGCTTTTGATTTAGGCTTTTTAATATTATTTAACCAAAAATTTAAAAGATAATAATGTGTAAAGAACGCATTCAATTTAATTAAGTTAATTTTAAATTTAGCTTTTATTTAATGTATCAGCAAAACGAAATAAAAAATTTATATGTAGTTATAAACATTCTTTGTGGCAAAACTTATTTGTATTGTAACATACATATATTAAAAATTCCCGTATTCTATTTTTCTCTTTAGATTTTTCTTTCAAATGGTTTCAAATTCAAGATGTAAATAAAATATGATGAAAATTGCAAGATACTTTAATTGGAAAAAATCATTTAACGTAACGGGGTTTTTCATATCCGTTTATGCATAAAAACTCGAACAGCCATGAACTCAAATACTGTGAATGTTGTATATAGCTTTAATAGTAATGCAGTAATTGAATGTGAATATAAAATAAATACCTTAAACGGGAAGGCAGACAGAGCAACTTCTCTTACTCATCCTAGTTACGAATGTTTCTTAAAATATGAGATTAACAGTAATAGAAAAGTATGTTGTTTTCACAACTATAAAAACATTTACAACCAGGAGGAGGAGGATGTGCAGGAAGAAGACGAAACTGATACAGTTGCGCCAATAAATACTAAAAGACTGGGTCTAAGTTGGCGAAAACAAACAAATATGCAAAAACGTAAACGTCAGTTAAAAAAAGAATTCATAAATGATGAAAGCATAAATTCTTCCTCCTGCCTATTAAGTGATCAAAGACGATTTCATACACCACGGATACCAATT
The DNA here is from genome assembly GCA_001735545.1 of Phormia regina. NCBI lineage: Eukaryota > Metazoa > Arthropoda > Insecta > Diptera > Calliphoridae > Phormia > Phormia regina. Next base: position 14,161 of record MINK01172200.1, read on the forward strand.
GCACATCAGGATGAAAAATACAATTATAGTTTACCCAATTTAAATTTTCGGTCAATTATATCAGAAAACGAAAAATTATTGCATGCTAATAATATGACGTCCAATTCTAAACATATTACAATATTTGAAACCGAAAAGACAAACAAAATTGTAGATGTTTCAGCTATTGATAAAAATGAGAAACAATTTTTATGTGCCAAAACGCAAAAACGATGGCGTCATCACAAACATCGCACAAGGAGTTACAGTTCAATACTTAATTATGTCAGACTTATAATGTCATGTTCATATCTTCAACAGAAAAATTGCAAATTTTTACACATTTTATTTGTTATATTATTAACTTTAACACAATATCTTGTTCCCATACAAGGACTATTGGTTTCGAAATCATCCCCAGCAATCGGCATTGATTTGGGATCCACTGATTTTGGAAACACCAGCGATATATTACTATACAACAGTACAAGTAGCAGTACTATTAACAGCAGCAGTATTAATAATGGTTTATCAAAAACTTCATTTCATTTGGAACATGACGTTGGAGAGAGGGGAGATACATATCTTCCGGCTAGCAAAAGTCTTATTATAACATCCTCTACCGAAGGTGGGACTTCAGGTGGTGCTTATCTAGAAAAATTAGATAATTTAGAACGAAGTTTAGCTGCAGTTTTAATTAAAGTTGCCTATGGTACGACTTCAACCACCAAGCGTAGCATTCCTGAAAACAGTTACGTGCCAAGTTTAACAACAATAGCAACACCCCTACTAACTACATTAAGGTAATTTACTTTTTTTAATATTTTTTATATATTCTTATTTATATATTATATTATTTATTATTATTTATGCAGATATCAAGAAAAATCCCATCAATCTCAACTAAATATGCATCATCGTAATTATGAATTGGATTTGGAAAGAGATCACGCTTTACCAACTTCAGCGCCAAATGCTGATATTTTAAAAAGTAATAGCAATCCAACATATCCCAATCCAAATCGACATCACAATCATGAACGTGATAGACATAGACATCTAATTAATTCAACCCCAAAACCATCATGTAAGTATTAATTAATATTTAATTTTCACCGATAGTTCGTGTTCAATTAAGAGTAAAGTTTTTCGGCGAACATTGAACTTAATATTAAATCTGTGCTTTAAATATTCAACATTATGCTATTAGTTTAGATGTATATAAAAAGTATAATTCTATATCTTTCTTAATAAGCTAATATTATGTTGAATTGAAAGAAAAAATACATAGATTGATACTACAAGCGTCCTCCTTCTTCTGATGTACAGCTGTTATTTAGTTGTGCGTCAGTTTCATGATATTTTGTATAATGTGACTACACTGTTGAAATGTTGCTTTTCTGATAAACCTATAGTTAGTTAATCGTATAAATATATATACGAAATGTGAAAAAAAAATTGGGATTCTTTAAATTCCCATAATTTTCCCTAAAATTGTTCCCTTTATCTTCCCAAGACTAATAAAATGTTTTTATAAAATCTTCATATGTTCTTTCTTTTCATTACTTCCCTTTACATAGATATAAGATTAATAAATTTGTTTATCATTATATTCTATTTTTGTTGTAGTTTTTGTTAACTGTTAAATTTGTTAACTTTATATGGCCTATTGGGCACTTATGCTATTGAAGATTAATAAATAAAAATACAGTTACGGACAAAAATATTTATTATAAATTTTTTGAGTTTTCGACAAAATTTTATACAAAACAATATAACTTTAAGTGCCAAATTATTGCTAATATATTGAATTATAATTTTGTCGTGAAATATATTTTAATAACATTATTATTCCAATGACGATACATCATTTTAAACACTAAAAGTCCCTTTTCAGTGTGGATAAAAAAAATAAGATCAATTTTTTTACTACTTTTTTTATATTTTCGATAATGAACTGAGATTTTTTATTGTGCAGAAATTGATAATTATAGTTAAATAATTGTAATAATTCTTACTTTTTAAAATATAGGTCGAATGCCTCAGTTGTTAGTACCTAATAATACCTCTATTATTTATACTCATAATTTATTATGTACATATATATTTTATAAATAAATAAAATTGTAATAATTGTATTTAATTGAAAGTAAGCAAATAAAAGCAATTTAAAAAGGTTTAAAGTAAGAAAAGTTTTTCGGGAAGAGAACATCATCAAAAATATTTATTATGTTGTGAACAATTTAGGCCTATAAGTCTTTTCAAAATTCGCTAAAAACATACATTTGTTCTATGAACATGAGAAGGCGTAATTTATTTAAAACATCATTGCTGAAGACCTTAGAACAATTCTTTCTTAAACTAAATCATTTTAAATTCTTTTCAAGTTCTACTTTTTAACTTTAACTAATTTCACTATAGCATTAATTTTTATTTTACTAAAGTACAATACGGTTTTTATCTTATATCCCCGCTTAAAATATGTTTTTGTAAAAATTTTCCTCCCTGTTTAATAATAAATTCTAATTATATACATATGTATATATATCATCTATAGATATGTATTAAGACAAAGCTGAAAAGGATTGTAATTTTTCCTAAAGTTTTTATAACTATCTATAATAAATAAATGTAATTATTGAGTGATTCAATGTCAGAAGTTTAAAAATCACAGTTGGAGATAAAAAAAATTAAAACTATTATATCTCAAAAATTGGTATTTTTTAAATTTTTAAAAAGTAATATATGGTAAATTTTCTCCATATGGATATAAAATTTCAAGTTGGAGCCATATTTTAGGAGTTATAGACAAAAATAAACACCAATTATTAATAACTTCTTAGCTATAGAAAATAAAAAATTTATTTTAGTGTAGTTTTGAAAACAAGAAAATTACCTTATAAAGTATATATAGTGAGTTTCTTTAGATCGAAAGTTCAAAGGTCAAAATAAGACTTACAAGAAATATACCATTATATCTCCAAAAACGACATTTTTTAAAATGCTAAAAAAGTTATATAATATTAATATTACTGTACTTTCGCTTGTGCAAAATTTCATGGACACTCATTTAGTTCAGAAGTTTTGTAACAAAATATGAACTGAAATCAAATTTTGTATATAAAATTTTAATTTATTTTTTTAAGTGCTCATAAATTTTGTATATATTTTTACATATAAAAAATGTCCTTTTTTGTGTTTTACTTCATAACTCCTAAACCAATAGAGGCTCCGACTTGGCACATTATCAATAATTATTTTTTTAAGGATTTTAAAATACCGTTTTTTGAGATATTAAGCTTTAATCTTTATATTATCAATTTTAACCTTTGAACTTTCGAAGTATATAAATATTTTACTTCTCCTTTTAGAGTCCATGAGTTTTTCTATTAAATTAGGTTAGGTTAGAATTAGGTTAGGCGTATTCACGTCTAAACCCAGAGGTCGAACGGCCCATTGTGATCCCTTTATGATAGAAAGAGAGAAATAGAGATATAGGGTTATAATTAAAGAATATAAAAGAGATGGAAAGAAGAAAAAGTGGAACCTATACCCAATCAATCAGTTATGATTGTTCCTAAGCCATTTTATTCCCATTACAAACCCTATGAGGTTGACAAGTTCTTTGCCATTAACCTTACCTAGTTCATGTAGGGCGTGGCTTCCAAACCACTTCAACTTATTACGCTGAAGCCCTACACAGAGACAGAGTATGTGCACAACTGGCTCTAGCTTCTCGACATCATCGCACGTTCTACAATAATCTGATATGCCAATGTCCCACTTAACATATTTCCTGTTGGGAAGTTACCCTACTCATACCTAGAAGATGCTTGGAATCTGCCAGTTTTAAACTAGGCCATAATGCTCTATAAATTCTGCAGTCCATTCTGTCAGTCCATGCTCGATCCGTTTTGTCCAGATTACACTCCCTTATGTCCTTAAAGGACTCAATTGGAATCTTAACAGATGACTCTATGAAAGACCTATCTAGCACCGAACCACTGCGAGCTAGCTCGTCGGCTATTTCGATGCCAAGAATGTCACAATGATCAGGAACCCAACAGAGTTTCATGATGTTGGAATCCGTTAACCTTCTCAATTCCCTTCTGCACTTAAGTGCCAATATAGGCCTAACAAAATATGAAATCACTCACGAACAAATTTTTCGTAATCCCTTTTAAGGACACACCACAACACAAAAAACCGATTTTAATAAAAAAATATACCACTATTAAGATATTTTCTCAGTATATAGAATTTATTAAAATCCGTTTAGTATTTGAGAAGTTATAAGCGTTAAAAATGACTACTAATACATATACCACAACTCACATGAATATATAAAACAGGTCTTAGCAGCTGCATTTTTAAGAAATTCAAACGATTTCTTATTTCCGTAGTCGATGGTTTTGACAGCCCCTAAAGGTTACCTCATTCGGCCTTCCTTTAACAAGAGCGATTTCCTCAATGAGCCTGCGCTCAATCTGTCGCCATTGCTCAACGCTGATTCTCTCATCTGTATCAGCCTTGCAGCTTGAATATAATCTTGCATCATCGATTCCTTCGCTTTTTTTGCTCTTTTAATTACCTTCTTATGGGGGCCCTGAAGAGAGCTACAGGGCGTATGGACAACCATCTTTGCCATCGAAGTTTTTTGGTCGTCCCCAGACCTGGCTCTCTTAACAATCTCCTTTTTGGGGGCCCTTAAAAATGCCGAATGGATTCTGGCTAACACCTTTCGATGAAGATGATCTCATGCCAGAAGTGTTGACAACTGCACCAGTATTGTTTTTGCGGGTTACACCGGTGAAGTTGAAATGATTCCCATCCCCAGGCTTTGCACACCTGACAACCTTTTGCGCGTTGCCATGTTTGCTGGATGGTACACGATCAGCCTTCTCAGTGGTAGACTTTGGTTTACTTACTGTAATCCGCTGTGCCAAAAGGGTTGCAGATTTAGCAGGTTCGCCTCTACCATCCCTACTAGCTCAGCCGGGGATAGATGAATATATAGACTTTCCTCCTGTGACCACACCGGAGTACGGCCTACATACTCAACTAATCTAATGCGATAACACATTCCCAAGGAGTCACAGATAGGTCCGTAGATCCATTCAAATCTTTTGATGTTCCATCTGTGCTTCTTGGTAAGTTACTTATCGTTGTCTGAAAGTGTCGAAGGGTCTTTCTCAGCTATCCTGTGCAAATAGATAAGAGAGGCTCTTGTGCAACTTCGCGCTTTCTTTTCTTTGGTTCGACAATTCTCAGCAGTAGATGCATCAAGCATTACTGCATCCCGCAGAAAAACTAACTTGCATAAAATTTGGTTGAAAATTAAAAAAAAAAAAAAACTATAGATTTAAAATAAAGAAGTTTAGTGTTAATAAAATAATAAGTTGTAAGATAATATAAATGCTAATTTTTTATTTGTATTCGTGTGAATTGAATTAGTAGTAACTTTTACTGCACATTATATAGATTTAATAAATTGACGTACGTATTTTCTTTTTAATTAATTTTTATTCGGATTCATTTTATTATTTTACACATTAGTTACATCCGATTAAAACCATGTTTCTCATGTCTTGTATACATACTTTTCGATGTACATTTCTGTGGTTCTTTATAAAAGTTGATGCAATAGGAATATCTCAGGTTTTTTTGGGGTTTTCTTAATCTAGAGACATTCCATTAACGCATTAAAATTCGCTATAACTTCTAGCTTAGAAAATGTGTACTTTCTTGTTGTTTACAATTAAAATAATCAGAAAAATTTAAGAAAACACTTATTAGGCTCTCGTAGGCAAGTGTGTATTTAATTAGATGCGGTGTCAAATAATGAGTATTTAAGGAAGGATTCTTTGAACAAAAAAATAAGTTAAGAAATATCTATACATACAGTAGTCGCCAAACATACACTGCATAATTCCTAGGCAAGGAATTTCAAAAATATTTATTAATATAAAAGTTATAAACATGAAAAATAACTATGCAAATCTATTTTTAGCTATAATATACGAGCTGATTGACCCTGAGTCTCAAAGAGACTCGTTGCAAAACTATCCCTATAGCTGCCCTATTCACTCTATTTACCTGATAGCTTGGCCCTATTAAACAGCCTTCTAACTGTAGACCGCTGGTCCCTAAGTTTCCTGGTCCACCAACTTGGCTGTTTACGTTTGCCCGGATATACCAACGGACAACTGAGCTCAAAACTATTCCTGATCGCATTCGTGAGATTATCCATTACTGCCTCGATACCCTTAGCCGAATTCTTCCAGCTATCAGTATCCCTTAAGTCCCTACTCATCAACTCACTAAAAGACTTCCAATCTGTCTTCCTAGAGTTTCTATAGGGTTTTCCCCTCGATCCTACAAGATCTAGACTGAAGGATATCATACTATGATCCGAAAAGGAGTAGTCCATGTTTACCCTCCAGTCCCTGACGAGATCGCCCCTCCGGTTTGCTAGCGTTATATCTATAACTGTTTCCCTATCTTTCGTTCTGAACGTGGGTTGACTCCCCCTATTGCAGATATAAAGATCATAATCAGTTATAAAATTAAAAACTAACTCACCCCTTTTTTTGACGTCCCTGCTGCCCCATTGATAATGGTGAGCGTTCGCATCACATCCAAGGATCATGTACAGTCCTCTCCTCCTGCAGTGTTCCGCCAACTGCTGCAGAGCGATGCCCGGTGGATCGGCCGCCTCATATGACATATACACTGATGCCAAAATCAGCTTTCTGTTTCCAGAAGCTTCCCATTGTACAACCGTTAGGTCCCCATTACTAAAAGAATGGAGAAGATTAGCATTTAAATTCTACCTAACCATCATACATGTTCGTACCTTTTCCAATGTGGATGGTATGAACAGGTTGTAGCCTGTAGCTTTTAATCCACATACCTGGTGTTGTTGATCCAAGGTTCCTGGATAAGAGCTACATCCACATTGGAGTCAAGGAGTTTTGTCAATTCGGTTGAGGCTGCCTCGCAATGGTGCAAATTAATTTGCACCACTGTTGTCCTCTTTGGTTTTGTCAGACTTAGAATATCTAAATCTGATAACCCGAAACCCGAAATTGACAACTCCCCTTAGTGACTCCGGTTGAGGCTGCCTCGCAATGGTGCAAATTAATTTGCACCACTGTTGTCCTCTTTGGTTTTGCCAGACTTAGAATATCTGAATCTGATAACCCCAAACCTGAAATTGACAACTCCCCAAGGTGTTGACAAGCTTCCATTGACCTGTAAGGAGACCTTCGTTCTGGTTCTCCAATGCTGTCAGAATGATTCCAACCTCTAGAATGGATGGTGGGAACCATGCTGTCACTACTGGACGAAGGGAAACTCGGATGCCAGTATCACCTCGAGTTTCGCCTCTGGAAAGAGTGTGTCGCACTTAGCAACTGCGTTTCTAAGAAATTCAAAAGATTTCTTATTTCAGCAGTTGATAGTTTTGACACCCTTCATCCAGTCTGAGCCTCTGAATGATACCTCATCCGGCCTTCCTTTCACGAGAGCGATTTCCTCAATGAGCCTGTGCTCAATCTGTCGCCATTGCTCAATCTGTCGCCATTGCTCAACGCTGATCCTCCCATCTGGATCAGCTTTGTCAATGTCAGTAGCTTGAATACAATCTTGCATCATTGATTCCCTCGCCTTTTTCGATGTAGATGGCTGTTCATTACCCGAACCAGTTCTTTTAGTTACCTCCGTATGGGGGCCTTTAAGCGAGCTACAGGGCGTATGGACAGCCTTCTTTGCCACCGAAGTTTGCTGGTCGTCCCTAGACCAGGCTCTCTTAATGACTCCCTTCTGGGAACCCTTAAAAGTGCCGGATGGGTTCCGGCCCACGCTCTTCGATGAAGATGACCTCATGTCAGAAGTTTTGGCAACTACACCAGTATTGTCCTTACGGGTTACACCGGTGGAGCTGGTAGACTTCTGGCATGTCGCCATCTTGCTGGTTGAGGGCTGATCATCCCCAGGCCTAGCACCCCTGATAACCTTTTGTGGTTTGCCAGATTTGCTGGATGGTTCATGATCAGTCTTATCCTTAGTAGATTTTGGTTTGTCTGCCGTAACCCGCTGTTCCATAAGGGTTGCAGGTTTAGCAGGTTCACCTCTACCGTGCCTACTAGCTACGGCTGGGATAGATGAGCATGTAGACTTTACTTCTGTGCTCTCACGGGACACATCTGGAGTACGGTCTGCATCCACATCTGATCTTTCAGGATAAGACATTCCCAAGGAGTCACAGGGCCGTAGATCCGTTCGAATCTTTTGACGTTCCTTCTGTGCTTCTTGGTAAGGTACTTATCCTTGCCTGAAAGTGTCGAAGGGCCTCTCTTAGTTATCCTGTGCAGATAGATAAGAGAGGCCCTTTCGCCACTTTGCGCTTTCTCCTCTTTGGTTCGGCAATTATCAGCGGTTGTCGCTTTAAGCATTACCGCATCTTGTCGAACCAAAGTATTGCCGGGCGTTTGATCACTCTGATCACTCGAGCAATCCTTCCGCTCCGACCTGACCTCAAAACCCTGGTTCTCCTCTTGACCCTGAGCGCGAGTTGAGATTACAGTGATCTCAAGCTCATCTTCAGAGCCAAGGGTATTTTCCCCGAGTTTTTTCCGGGGCACCGGTCCCAGCGAAGGCATCGGTCGAATAATCAGGAGGATCATCCGTTCCTGATAGCTGGTCCAACAACTGACTTTCCTGTAACAGAATGTCCCTTTGAACCACCATCATCATAGTTTCGTCGTCCGTTATCATGTCCGTTGCAGTCCCGTCGCCCTGCGACCGTTCGTCAGTTTCCGTCCGATTAGAATTTTTATTTAAATTGTCAAGTTTTGTCCCACGGGCATGCCAGCAAAGTGAAGGACCATCTCGCGCAGAGACGGCGTGCGCGAACTAGGCTCGAGATTACAACCAACCCGTGCCATGGGCTTTGGAGGGGAGCTGTTGACTGTTAGTTTGTTTAGGCACCAACTAACCATTCAGGTCCTCGGCACTACTACCTACCACCTTGACCTTAAAGTGCAATACATTTATTTGGTCCGCGAGAGACCCAAGAAGTCCTAGGACCGGATATAATACCCATGATACGAACCATCAAGCAATGGCCCAGAATGCACCATATGATAGAGTGTTCGTATCATGTGCCTTATATCCAAGACTCCCATATTATTATAGAAAATTGAAAAAGTACAATTTAAATAACAAAATAGTCCCCTCTTATGAATTCTCATTAACTAAGGACCACATATCCCAAATTTCATTTTTCTAAGTTCATTTTAGAAAATTCAAAAAGTACCATTAAAATAAAAAAAGTACCACAAAGTCCCTTTTTATGGGTCTTATTAAAGACCACATATTCCTAATTTTATGTTTCTAGGTTCGTAACTATAGAAAATTAAAAAAAGTACCATTATTTTGATGATACATGGCTTATGTTAGTTGTAGCATTAGCATATTTATGTTATGTTAAAACCAAAAATTCTAAAGAAATAAATGAGATGAAATATAATCCTATAATGACTTGGTCACATTAGCATCAAAGGTAATTCTAATGTGACTAGCTGCCAAATCACCACCTTTACAAAAATTTTAACCCACAGGGATCAGCAGCACAATACCCAAATGAAATATCGAAACTTGATTTACGAAAATATACGCGGATTAGATTATGACACACCCTAATATTTTTGAAAACACATCACCTAATATTGTTGATATTAATCATATTTTTACATAATATTTTTACATATCACACTATAGTGAAAAAACTTTCATGCACTAAAAAATTTTAGTGATATAGCAATTTTCTCACTATAAACAAATTTAGCACTACACTCAATAGTGCAAAATCTGAAACAGTCACTACACAGAAGCTGCCAAATAAATTTATCTCACTAAAACATAAATGGAATTTTTTTTTTCATCTAAAATATAAAACTTGAAAATTTTCTGAATCAATTACAAACTCAATAGGAACTATTTTTAAGAGAGCTATGATGGTAATATATAATATTTAAAATCGTTTAGAAACAATTACTACATTAATTTAAAATTTCTTTAAGGTTGTAAAATCTTATAACGTACTTGTCCCATTTATTGATGATATCCATTTATAAACGAGGAACCTTACTGTCCTGATTCACCATTCCACAGAAACGAAAAAGCCTAACTTAGAGAAATAACAATAATGGGTCACCCGAAAAATATATCCATTTACGGGATTTGTAGACAACGGTCAATGACTGTAAAGGACTATATTTGTATACAATTATATATTATTGTGATTAGTCCTTTATTTTGTATTTTAGTGAGAAAGTTTAAGAAAATACTAAATCTTTCTTTTAATTTACTGGAACAAATTTATTATAACCCTTTCAGTATTTTTTATGCCATATGGCATGAATTGCATTCTTTTTGGCCACTTTTCAAACCTTAGGCAGAATTTTTAGATTAAATTTTTACACACTACTAATTATATCAGAACTTCCTAATAATCACAAAGAATTATGTAAAGTTTTCTTTTTTAAACTATAAAAATTATTGCGTTTTAGAGAACTTGTCTCCACAAATTAAATTTTTTCGGACATAAAAATGTATAATAAAAATTTAATAAAAATTTAAAAACATTTTGATAAAAAATTTAAAAAAATTTTCAAAAAGTCTATAAAATAATTTAGAAAAGAGTATTGTATTAATATTTAGCGGCAAAAAAATATAATTTAAAAAAGAAAAATTTTAGCGTGGGACCGTTTTTTGTCTTTTCTCGATTTTCGCTTAAAAAATATATATTATTGTGATTAGTCTTTATTTTGTATTTAGTGAAGAAAGTTTAAAAAAATACTAAATCTTCTTTTAATTTACTGGACAATTTTTAAGTGGCACTAACATTAGTGGTGGGTTGTTTTTTGCACTAAAGTATTTAGTGAAGAAAAAAATGTTGCTCTAGGCTTAAGATGAAAAAATTTTAACTATCACTAATTAATTTTAGTGGAAAAAATTTTTTTTCACTACCACTATGTTGAGTGAGGCTGATATTTTTTAACTCACCACTAAAAAGTAAAGATTATAGTTAAAAAATTTGCACTATCACTAAGTGTTAGTGAAAACTGCAAATTTAGTGCACTAACTTGGAAACGGTTGATCTTAGAGTTTTCATTATTTTTTTAATCATTTGATAATTAAGCACAGATCACAGAAATATATAATTCTAACCACTAATTATAAATTTGTATACCATTTTGGAAAATCCATTCTTTGGAGATTTAAAAGTTGTTTCAGTCTTAACAGAAGATATGGAACATGTTATGTTAAAATCTTTGGTATTTTGCGACACCTTTTGTTGCTCTTGAATTCACTTTTCACAAGAATTGGTCTAAGCTATGGACAACATTTGTTAACACTTAGTATATTCTATTCAGGCTTTTTTATCTATGTAATATTGTTTATTGGCCTTGAAGGCTTTAATATTACTTTGATTGAATAAATAAATAAAACTATGTTATTGATTTGGTACCACTCCAGAGCACCTACGTTTCTTCGTAAATTATACAGCTTGAGTATTTTCGTATGAAATTTTGTTTTAAATTCTGAGTCCTATTTTTTTTTTTTTTGCAGAATTCCAGTTTAAAATTTTTTGAACTTTTTATGTTATCAACTTCCCATTAGCTTTAATTTTTCGCACCAAATAGTCGAAGCTCTGTGAAATCTGAGCTGGTTTTCTACCAGATGTGTTTGGAGTTCCTTTCAATATGCCTTCAATTTTCAGGCCTTCCCAATTATTTCTTAATGAACTAGGTTTCACATCGATAGTCTATTTCTCCTGTATTACTAAAGTATTTTTCCATGATAACTAGATAAAAAAAAAATGAATATTGATTCCGAAAAATGTTATAAGGCAAAATGTGTGTTAAGATATTTCGGTCTCACTCACTTGTTAAAGTATTAGGCAAAAGTCCTATTTTTTCAAATAAATGGGTGATAGAACTATTAAGATAAACCCTAAATTATCTGCATTCAGTTTCTAAATAACCTTTTCAATAGATTAAATTTCAAATTATACGTCTGCATTACTAAATCAATTCGGTTAATCGAATAATTTGTCATTAATCTGTTATTAATCGATTAACTTATAACCTCGAATAATTATTTGTCAAATAAACCGATTAATATGAAACCCCGATTAATTGGATATCATAATAATTACAAAACATATATTAAGCATTGTTGATACATACATACATAAGTTTGTCATTCCGTTTGTAATTTCTACAATATTCATCTTAGACCCCAAAAAGTACATATATTCTGTATCCATATTGATAGAGGACTCGATATAAAGATGTCCGCCTGTCTATTGAAATCAGTTTTTAGAAAGCCCCAGTTATCGGATATAAATGTTTTATACATCAAATTATATTAAATATTCCTTAGAATATCCCTAATAAAATGAGCAAAATGGGTTAATAAATAACTGAGATATCGGCAAACCGAAGATACTCCCAAAAATCGAATTTGTTGTCGGCTTTTCTCGGCTCCTATACAAGCTAGCGTCTACGTTTTTTCACGAAAAATTTAAAGTCTTATTTTAAATTTTTCAGATATCGGCCAAAACGCATTTTTAGACTTTTTGAAGTTCCTATAAATTTCATAAATATTTTTATGAAATTTCTGTTTTTTTTGTGACTTTAAACATTTTAAGCTTCTTAGAAGCATGTTGCTTTAGGGTGGTTAAGAGTGGAAAAATGTACTTGATTATTCAGTTTTTAATAAAATATAATTTACTCTTTTTAAACTACCACTTTGGGACATGTTTATGTTTTTGTTTACTTTCATTTTATTCTGTGGGGGGCAAAGAGTAATACTTTTTTTATAATATTGGCGTATTTTATATGAAGTTCTTAATTTATATTTATATAGATATGAATATTTTTTTGATATTTTAAGATGTTTTTATGTTCAGTATTTTGCTTTCGTAATATATATTATTTTATATTATTTAATTTAGTAAATAAATAATTTATTTTTTGTTATAATTTAATTCCTTTATTAATATCTATTTTTAGTGCCTAATATATTAAAGAAAACAAGTGGTCAGGTGCCTACAATCTCTATGTTTCCCGGTGGTGGAGAGATTCCTTCGTATTCGCCGCCTGCTCGATCCTTTTTCACACCACCACTTCCACCAGAATACCAACATCCTTTTGCTGATAAGCCAACTTTGCGTGGGACTAATAACGAGGGAGGAATTGAACCTAATACGGGTAGCTATATAAACCGTAGACCTATACCTCCACCTAGCCTAATGCCTGGACATGAGCGTATACCATTTAGACCTCCAGATTTAGGTGGAACACCAAATAATAATGAAGCCATCTCGTCGGTTTTAATTCCATCACTATCAGGCAGCACATCATCGCCCGTCAATTCCTTGACCACAATAAGTGCTCCTCTCCATGAATCTGATGTGAAAAAAGCTTTAAATACTCCTTCAAAAATTACAGGTAGTAGTTCGGAAAATGTTTCTAACGCTGATAGAATAAATTCATCCTCAGACTCAAACCATCATTTATATAATAACTCTAATAATCCTGAAGTAAGGAAAGAGGTTCTACCTAGCATACGACGTATTTTAAGTGGTTCCAATGGCAGAAAAGGGGATATACCTGAAGTATTATTGAAACAGGTAACTACGCGACCCAATAACAATTATCATCATCCGCCATCATCACCAGTTGTTTTAATTGACTCTTCGTTATTGGCGACCAATGAAGGAAATATGGATAATAACGATAACAAACAAAATATAAACAAAATGAAAAATATGAGAGATTCGGACATAAGCAACGACGATGATCAACAGCAAAAAACAAAAATTACCACAAATTCCTCAGGTGAAAGTAATTTTTCTTCGAACAATATTACTTCAACACCATCTGCCGCTGCTGCAATTGGTGGAATTGAAAAGGCCAAATCAATGTCAGCAGCTATATCGACATCGACAACATCATCAAATAATTTAGATATATCGCCATCGGTTGGCAAAAATGGAGATAATTTCTCATCTTCGACCTCGTCAACTTCATCTATATCATCATCTACATCTTCATCAACTTTGGCATCTGCGTCAGCACATGCAACCTGGTCTTTAGCATGGAATATACATGTGTATTTGTCTGTAATACTCTTCACTATTTTGGCAGTTTACTCATTTTATAAAATGATCACATACAACAAACTAACTCATCTTTTTTCTCAATCATATTTTATTTGCATACATCTTATTTTGATAATAATATGTTCAGCACGAACCTTTTATTTATGCTACGATGCGTATAATATTCATTCCAGTTTTCATATATTTATATCGGAAATTTTACTTAATTTACCAGCCACATTCCTGACAATATCATTTGCCGTTTTAATACTGTTTTTATCGTTAAAGTCGCTGAATCATAAGAATAACCGTTACTCGGCCCTAATACGGCCTCTTACGGTTGTGGTTGGCTGTGGAGTGCATGTAGTTCTGTGTATTACTTTGCATTATGTCGAGTCATATACGCTACAAAATCATCAGCAGCATTTATTTTATCAACAGCAACAACAGTTATTTACAAAAAGACAACAGATGCAACAGCAACAACAGCAAAATCTTCACTATAATTATTTACAAAATCAATATTCATATGCAGCTAATATTATGGGCCTCGAAACGATGGCATTCAGTTCGTCAGTATCCTCTGTACCAGGAACTAATTTTAATCAGCACAATATAGCGACTAGTGTATCTTCATTGCCGCCACCACCGCCTAGAGTGTTGTCTCTAATATGCCAAATAATTTATATATTTGTATGTTTTAGCTTGGGTCTCTTGTATCTCTACTTGTATCGTATTTTAAAACGCATTTTACGAAGTAAATCTCAAAACTACATACACGGTTATCAAAACCTTTCGTATGCCATACACATAACCATAGCCACAGCCTTGCTTTTTGTTTTGCTAGCATCGTTACAAATCTTTGGAGCCATAAGCATTTCATCATCCAGACCTTTAATTACCCAAAAGACCGCTGAAATTGATTGGTTGCAGTGGGGATATCAGTTTTCTTTGCGTCTTATCGAAATAGCTATTATAACACTGATTTCTTGGGTAACTGGTCTCAAAACGAGTAATAGCAACAACACAGTTAATATAAATTTAACCAACAATGAGACTAGAGTGGTGGCTGGACAGGTAAATGGCGGTAACTCAATGTTTAATACAAATTTAAATGTAAATCCGGTACGAGAAAAGCATAGTGTTCACAACAATCAATATAATCACACGAATATGACAAATTTCTTTTTGCCTTGTACCTCAAGTTCCAGTCAAGAACAGTTTGATACGGATTATCCAGCAGTCTGTAATGCAAATACAAATTTACATACATATACAATGCGAACTGGTAAGTTAATATATGATGATAGTTTTGCCTTAAATTCGCTAAATGCAAGTAATACAGCCGGTCAAGCAAGTGATTTTCATCATACACATCATCAAATTCCACAAAAACCACCGCCACAATCGACTTATCAACATCCTTATGATTCTCAATCTCTACACAGTTCGGCACATCATAATGTTTCCGACTATGGCTCGAGAATTAATTATCAGCCTGAAAATCATCTGCAATACAACGATTATTTGACAGATAATACAACTGATCATTATGAGAATCCCAATTTCGATTTAAGAGGCTCCGGTTCGGCAACATCGGGATCAGCTTTAGTTGTAAATTCTAATGCTGGTAATGGAAATATGCAGAAATTTGGTA
This sequence comes from Phormia regina, assembly GCA_001735545.1. Lineage (NCBI taxonomy): Eukaryota > Metazoa > Arthropoda > Insecta > Diptera > Calliphoridae > Phormia > Phormia regina. The sequence continues at coordinate 29,973 of MINK01172200.1, forward strand.
AAAATTCAATTTCAAATTCAACTACAACAGCATCAAGTAGCAACAATTCAAATATGGGATCAAATTCTTCATCAAGTTCGTCGGCAACTCTGCAGCAGCAAATGCTATTACTACATGGAGGTGGTGATACGTGTTATTCCGAGCCGATTCACGAAAATTATGATTTTAATAATTTTGAGAAGCCAAAATTTAAACAACAAACACATGATAATTGGCCCGACGCCCATATTCCTGCAATTTTAAACAAGCGTGATAAGAAAAAATCCCTTACTACGTTAGAAAGATGCAGTTATGATAAACCTGAACGACGAAGTTCTAATTCCACACATTCTTGCAATTCTAATAGCAATTCCAACACTATGGGAATTGGAGGTAACAATGGTAGTGCCGGCGGCAACTCTCGCTATGCTAGTTTTAACACGTTTGAACGAGCTCCATTTAACAATGTACGTAAAAGTGACACATTTAATAATATGACATCCAATGGCCTTAATATAATGCATGGGCGCAATAATTCCTCATCTTCTGCAAATTCTGCTACGTCGACCAGTGGGCCAAGAAATACACCGTTGGGCGTTCAGACTTTAGCATCAACTGAACGGCATCATCATAATGTAATGCCTTCGAGAAACATTAGATCCAGTGGTAGTTCTAAAGTTTTAGCAAATAATGCCACTGGATTAGATGTTTTTTCACGCTCAACTATAGAACGTTCAAGTATAAGCCATACACAACAAAGGCCTCTCAACCAGCCTTCCATTAATCAGGCTCAATCACAACACCACCAGTATTCCGATGATGATGACGATGACAAAGATGATGATATAATGCTCGCAGGTATAAAGTACTACTATTCACACACTTTTAAACTAGAAATAAACTATATTTTATTTTTCTTAACAGCATCAACACATCAGGTGTAATACGATGACACAAAATGCCTTGCAGCAGCTATCGCAATTAGTGAAAGAAGAATGAATTCCCTGATCAATCTGTCAGAAAATATACTTTTTTGTTACCATCTTAGCAATTTTCAAATTCCTTAAAAACTTCAAAACTCAGGTACTTCTCATAAAACGAGTCACACGTTGCAACAACAAAAATATGCTGAGCAAGGTTTCGCGAGTATGTGTGATTGATAGTAATTGTATTTATCAGCAGAAAGGAATTCAAATATTTTGAAAACAAAAAATATATTAAAAAAAGTAATAATAAAAATGAAATCGAATCGAATAAAAGGTTTAGTGTAGTCACGCATAATTTTATTTAAAACGCCTTCTTTTAAAAATTCGACTAAACTTTTTTATGTTATAATGTACATTTATAAAAAAAAATATATTTTTATTGAAAAAATATATATATATATAAAGTTTAAATTTAAAATAATGCAACTCACATTTAATTACAATTTTTGCGCATACATTTTCAAAAATATCTCATCACGTTACAACTTACATTTTATCTCCTTTCCATTGCAAACTCAAAATACAAGCCTTCATTAAGCAAATCATTATTATGTAATAATTTAGTACATTAAATCATATACGTACATCTGAAACGAAATATTTGTACTCAAATGAACTAAAAAATGTTTACAATCAATTAAATTAAAATTTATTGGATATACTTACTACTATAATTTAAACGAATTTGTTAAAACGTATCAATATTTATAAAATTGCCGGTATTTTTAAATTGTACTGCAACTACTATATATTATAGTACTGCAACTACTATATATTATGAATATTAATTGAAGTTTGTAACATCTGTGTTTACATATGTACATATTTTTTAAATTTATATATACCGTCATAGTCATATATATGTATACATTTTGGAATATTTCGAAAATTTGGAAAAAAATATCAAATATATTTGTATAAAATATTTTGGAAAAGTTCCTTTTGTCTTAAAGCATGAAATGTGTATAGTAGATATTTATTTCAAAAGTATTTACACACATTTCGTATGCTTCATAATTATTTACACGGTACTATTTTAAGCAAAGCTTTGCTCAAAATGGTCCCAAATCTGATATATAAAATAGTTTGGAAAAAAATATTTTTCCAAATTTGTGCAATAGTTAGAAATGTATAAATATATATGACTAATACTGTAAATATATATTTTTTTGTTTTGATTCAACAACAAACTTACCGGATACCATGTTTTGTCATGATATCAAAAGGGATTCTGTTAATTACGCCAGTGCATAAATGTTTATTATTTATTTGTGCTTCTATGAATATCTTTTCATGTAGTTTTCTAATCCATCTACAGCTTTTCTTAAACTGTTATTTGTTAATTTTTAACTACTTAACAATTGGAGAGATTTGTTAATTTTTAACTACTTAACAATTGGAGAGATTTGTTAATTTTAGTATTTTTGAATTTAAGCACCTTTGATATATCAAATTAATATATTGGTAAAAAAGGTATACCCTTCTTACAGTTGGTTCTCATTGTCAATTTGTATTTTTATTTGAATTTTCTCAGAATGTTAAATTTTTTATAAACGTTCAGAAATTCCATATTTTGCTATATAAAACCAATTCATAACAACTCAACTTTTTTTTATTTCTGATTTAAATTCATTACTTTAGAGGAAATGAAATAAGTAAATAAATAAACGCTTATTTGTTTTATTGTATTCACTTTAACATTAATAAACATAATCATTGGTTCAAGTTGTGTCGCTATCATGTGCAAAATAGCCGAAAGGGGAATCTAAATTAGTTTTAAGTAATGGTTGAAAAGTGCTTAAAAGTATTACTTTTACTTCTCTGTTTAACTGTTAAAAAAAACTATCAAATTTAAATATGGATCTAAACAATTCTGTCGGTAACATATTCTAGTTCTATGTCTGACAATTTCGAGCAAAAATCTATTAGTTCGGAAATAGTCCACTATAGAACAATGTATGGTTTGTTATTGTACTTCTTCCAAATTTTCTTTACTAAAACAATAAAATTATTAACTATGTAGAAAAAATATATGTTCAAATTAAAAAAATAATAATATTAGCAAAGCGTTTTGTTAATTAAAAACATACAATTTAAAAATGTTTTTGGTACAAGTTAATGATAGAACAGAGTAAAACATATTAAGTACAATAAAATTATTGAAACTCTCCCAATATTCTTAGAGATATAATCACATGTATTATGTACAGCGGCTCATAGCTTATAGCAGAACATCATTTATTATCATAAAATTCCATGAAGATAACATAAATAGCTATTGCTGCTAATGGCTTTAAACTAAAGGTGTGCTAATAAAAGGTAGTTACAGATTATAAACATATGTATATAAACTTTTATTGTAATATAGCTATATTACAACTTTGCTATTAAATATAATTTCATTTTAAAAGCTTTTTCTTATATCTGACATATCATGGGTGTTATAGTTCAAAGTTAAAAAACTAGCATATTTATATATAAATATATTCTTACATTTAACAATATCCCGCATTGCATAAAAAAATATTTTGTAATATAGTTGGAATAATAGTTGTTGTTATGTAATTTACATATAGATTGAATCAGTACATATATTTGCTTAGCTGTTGAGTTGCTAATATACTTAATTGCTTCAAATATTGATTTTACCTCAGCTCAAAATACAGATGAGTATGAGATTATTATAATGGAGCCATTCTTTCTTGTTTAATGTTCACTAGCAATACAGCAAATATGAACTTAAAACAAACTATGGTATCATTAGAAAGAGCTCTTGATTGACTTAACCACTTCATTTAATACCAACGTTTGTATTAAAAAAAGTTTAAATTTTTTAATTTTTATTTTGTCCAGCCATTTTTCCTTGGGACAGTTCTTTATTGTACCATTTCCCTGTGTATTTTAATTTTTATCTATAATTGCTCTGCGAACTATTTGCTCCCTGATTTTATTTATTAATGTGTCAATTAAAACAAGTCAATTTGCTAGTGTGCTGAATAACATCTTTTTGATAAACCGCCAATTTCTGGGGAGTTCTCTTCTGAATAAGACAATATGACTGTTCTTAATATTTTCACATACATTGAAGCATCTATGTTATCTTTTATCCAAGATTTTAATCCTGAGCTATCATATAAAAAGCATCCCCTAACGTTGATTTTTCCATCAAACGTTGATTTGGTCCACTCACATATATTGTTCTATGCATCACATATATACCAAAAAGAACTATTTTGGACTCATCTGTGCAGAGATTGTTGCGACATTCCTTATGGGCCAGTCGGAGTGAAGTATTGTAATTCATTATTGGAACTTCTGTAATTTTAGTTTTGGAGATATCAGGAAAATAGGACACATCACATCTAAGTAAGCTTTTTTGCGGCCCATTCTAATGTGTTTTTTTATTGGAAAAGTAAGATCAAACGAATAGTATTAGTCTAAATTGTTTCTATTTATATAATATTGATACTACTTTTAACAATTTCACCAAATAACATATTTATTATTTTTTCTTGTTATATAGATTGTAAAATATCAATGATTTTAAATATATGTAAATGGATTTCCTTTTAAACGAAATTCACTCCCATATTAAGATTACACCAATAAATATTAATGAAAGCATTTGAAGTTATTTAGTATATGACTTAATTTTTGTAAATACTGCCAGACATTTTTATTTTAAGTTATCACAACAAATAAATAAATTTAATTATGAACTAATAATAAATTTGAAAATTTATTTCTTTAACGAAATTTCTTATAAGGACTTAGGATTTCGCTAATTTTACGTACGTAGTGTATGTAAATATGGTATGTGTTTTTACTCTTAGTATTTAATTCGCAATAAAAAAACTTTATTTTGTAAAAAAAAAAAAACAAAAAATTAACGACTAATCCAACATTTTTACCCCAAAATACAAAAAGCAAACAATTTAGAAACTTCTGTTGTCCATTAATTTCAAAAATAACGACAAACACGTGTACACCAAAAAATTTACCGATGATACATTTGGAAGACAATTATTGTAATTTAAATACCAAGAGTAAAAAACCGCACAAGTTACGGAGTTAATAACATAAATATATTATAATACAAAATATAAAAACAATTATGATTTATTTAATTATAAACCACAAGGGTCGGGTCAGTAGAGACCAGGACTTTAAGAATAAATACTTTTTTAATTCAAAATGATCTTTGCACGACCGTGTGGGCATTGTATGGTCGTTACTGACTGACTGACTGATTTATTATGCCACAGCCCAAACGGCTGAAGCTAGAGAGAGGAAATTTTTATAGATCCCTTCATATAGATCTACTAAGTCGGGATTTTTGGAAAATCGAATGTTAAAATGGATAAAATCAATAACTTTCTAACTCGCAGACTAATACTAGTTGAATAATTGCCGTTATTCATTTAATAAATACTTGGACAGGTGTCTGGTATTTTTTGGCACCTTATGTATCTTTGAAACCAATCAACATACAGATAAAATTTATGTCGGATTTATAACTAATCAAAAAATGAAAAAAATAAATTTGGTATTCTTTAGATATTTAAACGTTTAAGGGGTTAAAATTGTACCTATTTTTGGTAATTTTTTTATAAAACATATTTTACATTTATTGAAATATTCATATATGGATTTCAATATGGTATACTACTACAATTTAGAAATTTATTCGAATGCAATTTTGTATACTTCGATGGATGAAAAAAGTACCAATAAAGGGGTAAAGGCGGAAAAATACATTTTATTCAAACTTAATAATGAATTTTCATTTACATTAAACATAGAATCATAAAATTAAGAGAATCACAAATTAACAAGAGTGAATTTGTGATACTTAAAGATTACATGGTCCTGCAGGTAAGAATTCGATAGGATGGACTTTGGGGTACTTTTTTCTTCTATTAGCAATTTTTGCATTTTCTGTAATATTTAGCCTAAAAGCATGAAGTTAAATACGCACGGTCCGATGTAGGAAAGAATTCACAAAGGGGGCTTTGTGGTACTTATTTATTATTTTAATGTTACTTTTTGAATTTTTTATAATGAGAATTCATAGGAGGGGAATTTGTGCTACTTTTTTGTTATTTGAATTGTACTTTTTGAATTTTGTATAATATTTAACATAGAAACGTGAAATTAGCAACACGTGGTGCTAAGTGAATGATAATCCATAAGAGAGAACTTTGTGTTATTTTTTTGTTATTTAGTAGTACTTTTTGAATTTTTTATAATTCAAAAAAATCCATTAGTGGACTTTGTGGTACTTTTTCGTTTATTTGACGGTTATTATATTTTTCATAAAAAATTTAATTTTAATTTGTATAATTCCATAACAACTCACACGAAAAAAGATTATGGATAGGGTGACATGACAGCTAACGGACGACGGCGCGCTCAGAGTCTAGAGAAGAACTGCAGTGTCGAGGCGGTGTCCGAACAAGGAATCATTTGACTAGCTTGGAGGTCATTCGTTTGACAGTGCTTTAATTCAGCAAGACACGGTAATGCGTGATACGACTACCTACGATATATGCCGAACAAAAATGGAGAAGGCTCTGAGTAGTGCAAGGATAAGACCCATGTCAGGAAAAACAAGAGGAACGTCAAGAAATTATGACACTCTGGGAATGCCATATCATAAAGGATTATGTGAGAATGCTGACCAAACTCCTGAAGTATCACCAGTGCGGTTGAAGAAGTTTCAAGCAATTGGTCTTCATCAGTGTATTGGTCAAAACTCTGAAGAATTCCCATTAGGGGTTCGTTAAGTTGGCTCAATGAACATCAAACTTGGATGGTAAAAAAGGCTATTCACACGCCTTCTAGTTTCAGTAGGGTGTCAGAACTTATTTCCGAAAAACGAAAGAAATTCCAAACAAAAATTCAAGTGTAAATCACATTTTAACTTAAAGAGATAATTTAGGTGAGTATTAAACGCTAAATAATTGAATCGCCCATAAAAAAATTTGATAATTATTTAATAAGCAATATTATTGAGCTTTTTTTGATTTTAATTTTATTATAATTTTTTAATAAAATTGTTTTATGTTTGTTGATTTTGAAATTCTTTAAGTCGGACGTATTTTTATTTTATTTTGTGAACAACTCCACAAATTTGGTGACCCGAACAATCCTAATATAACTGGACATGTAGCATGCAACGTTCTCTAAGATGATTTGGTATTACATCCAGAAGTTGCACTTACGAGAACAGCAACACTACAAAAGCCTCCACCATTTTGGACAGAACAACTACAATTATGGTTCATTCAAATTGAATCATTATTTCAATTATCAAGAATTTCTCGACATGAAATTAAATACTCTCATGTCGTTGCAAGTTTGGACTCTTCATATTTAAAATTTATTAGTAACATTTTGTTATCACCACCAGCTACAAATAAATATGAATCCATAAAAAGCTAAACTAAAAAATTGTTTAGTGGGTTGGTTATTAAAGATCAGAAGCCATCACACTTTTTACAATTTATGAATGTATTAGCTTCTGGTAACGATGTTGGCGATAATGTTCTCAATACACTTTTCTTGGAACAGCTGAAAACATGCGATCAATTTTGACAAACAGCGAATTGGCATTACAGGCTGTAAGATAATGGAAATTGCTCGTCCTCAAATAGCAAGTATAGGTGTTACAGAAAATGTCATCAATGAAACTAGATTCATCGTTTCGATGTCAAAGACAGAAACGGAATTGTAATACAGAACGTCGTAGAAGTCAAAGTACGTCAAAAGCACGAACAGACTGCTGTTGGTACCATAGCAAAAAACTAACTACAATTTCGGGTACAGCGGCTCCCGAAATTTCTATATCAACAAGATGTCACTTGCTTGTGAAAGATTTAACAACAAAATTTTTTTCCTTATTGATACTGGAGCTGATGTATCTATCATCCCTCCAAGTGCAAAACAACGTTCAAAATTAGAAGGTGAGTCTTATCCAATTAAACTTTTCGCTGCCAATGGAACCGAAATACGTACGTATGGAGCACAACTCCTTCAACTTAACTTTGGTTTGCGTAGAAATTTTTCATTGATTTTCCTCTTTGCTGATTTCACTTATCCAATCTATTACCAGATCTTAAAAATGGTGTACTAATTGATGGAAAAACTCTTATTTCCATTCAAGCAAATTTATTTTTTGAGCTCTCAATTTCCCATATTCAGAAGGGTGACCTATAAAGCCTTTTCGTCATATACTAGAAGGTCATCAATTCGTTCTCTTCACTGACCATCAGCCATTGGTATTTGCATTCAATCAAAATCCAGAAAAAGCATCACCAAGACAGTGTCGACACTTAGATTTTATATGACAATTTAAGAAAGATATTCGTCATATATCTGGTAAATTTAATAGCGTAGCAGTTGCAATATCTCGTATAGAAGAAATTTCGTGCATAAATTATGAGGAAGTTGCAAAATTACAAGCAACTGATGAAGAATTTGAACGTTTTCGAAATTCGTCTACCGGACTTCAATTTAAACTTCTCCATGTTCCAAATTCAAACAGAAAACTCTTTTGCGATGTATCAACAGAACATGTAAGACATTATATTCCTCTCGAATTACGAAAATCTGTGTTTAACAACATAAATGGACTTTCTCATCCTGGAATACGCTCAACAAGATGTGTATTTACTCAAATATTTAAATGGCCGTCTATAAATAAGGAATTACATCGGAAGAAGTCTTATTGATGGTTGCGTGAGTAGATTTGGTTGATATATTAGGTGGCTATAGACTTCAAACAAACAATCAAACACACATTAATTTTTTATATATATAGATATACAAGGATAACAAGAAGCTATAACATTTTTAAATCTGTCGAATACATTCTTAGATTCAGACCTTTAAAAAAAGGTCCCGAAACTGCCCCAATCTGCCTATTGTGTGCCCCTGCATCCCTATACCCTACACTTTCTATACTGCCCATTGGAAAGTAATTGAAAGTAGTAGGATTCTACTAGCAGCTGTGTTCATGCGGCCGATGCCCGGTATCGCTCTGAAGCAACTGGCGAAGCACACTTGGAGGCACGTACATGATTTTAGGATGGTGCGAACAATAACCAGTACCAATGGGAAGTAGTATTTGATTTGTAATTGGTTATGATCTTAATACTTCTAATAGACGTAGCAGTTCAACGTTTAGAATCAGGGATAAGGAAACTTTTATAGACAAAACTAGATGTTGTACTTTTATATTAAATTGTTTTAATTTATATTCGAGACATAATAAAGTTTTTGTTAGTTAGAATTTTATTTATATAAACAGAAGATGAGTATTCAGTAAAGTAATTGAGTTTGAATATTTTAAGTCATAGCTGGCTATTTTTATTTAATTTTTCATCAAAAGTTTTTTCCGCACTTCGATTAATTAATATCTAGTGAACTGTGCTTAAAGAATCGAGTCCCTCTAATTTAGTAATAGCTTCTGAATGAAATCCATAGTGGGAACAGGAACATAAGAGATTATATTTTAACATTTCTTGATGTTAACGCTCGTTTAACATTTTCTATAGCTTTAGAGTCGACATAGTCAAAATCGTCAAAATATTGTTCACACGAGATATCCATCATTTTATAATTTTTAATAGCGTATGGTTCTTTCAAATAAAACTGTTTTCCATGTGAAATAAGTGAAACTCTTCTGCTACTCGTAAATGTATTGCGTGGAGATGTTAGTATTTAGTATCAAGTAATTATAAAAAGGCTTTCAATGCCAATACACTAATATTACAAACGTTTTTTTTGGGAGTCCCGCTATTTAACTATTCCTACAATTCCTATACTATATTCATATAATGACAAGTCGAACAATAACAATTGTTATTTAAATAAGCTGCAGGTGGAATTTGCATATTTTTAGGAATAATAATTGCTTTTCGAGACTTAATAATTTTTGTGAATCAAATACAGTACATATGAATAGTGATTCAAGCAAATTAACAATTGTGATTCAACCATATTAATGTTGTTTATATGAATGAGGTACATATACAACAAAAATATGGTTATCGATTAATAATAGTTATGTTGCTACAACTAACACTACTCGATTGCGGTTGACATTCACAATATTTTTTTTGAATGTATGATTAATAATAAATAAAAATTATTTTCCCATTAAAATGGAGACGATAGAAAATGTTTTATATAGTGGTTATTACGCTATTTTGGTTAAATATTTAATTAGTCGGAACATAGCTTAACATTTATTTTAAAAATATTCTAAACAAATAGTGTTCTGATACAAGGACAACAAAATTTATGCAAAATATGTAAAAGGGCTGGGCAGAATTTATTTATAGGAACATTTCCAGCATTGAAATGATTAACTTTCTAATCACTTGTATAAATAAGTTAATAAGATAGTCAAGGAATAAATTTAAAAAAAAATATGGTTCTAGGGGAAATAAATAATTTTGAAATAAATGGTTTTAGGGGAAATTTCGACACATTTTCATCATTTTTGTCTACAAAAACATCAATTGTCAAGTAAATGACTAAACGGTGTATAATGGAACACCTTTTAGTAAAAAGTATTTTACCTAAATGTACCAACAATTACCTTTTATACTTCTTTATACACGGTTCGAGGAAAAGTGACCTTATAGCTTTGAGGCGCACCTTATCATTTGAACAGGATACGCTTAATAAATGTGACTTTTCCCAGGAGTTGTCATGATTCACATATTTATAAACTATCAAGCATAAGAATGGAAAGTCGAAAATCAGAATTTAATATAGCACATTTCATAGGTGGATATATAGCAGGGAGGATAATTGGAATAAAAAAATATTTTAGATTCCTTATATGTGAAAGAGGCTTTCACTACAGCATTGAAAATGTAGTAAGCACGATTAGTGAGTTTGTGCTGCTGCTTTATACAACATAGGAATACGAACCTCATGAACATTTGGATGATCTCAGAGAATTTTAATTTACTAAATCAACGCTGATAGATAATAACTATTAAACTCTCTCAAATGAAGCTTTTTAATTAAGAAATTATTTTTAAAATATATGTTTAAAAAATTAAGAGAATTGGATGTTTCTTTATTTACATGAGCTGATTGCCCGGCATTGCGCGGATTTATTGAATAATATAAATTAAAATTAACTTTTTTATGAAAAATTCTTGTATAGTAAAAGATGTTTTAACATGACATGGGATCACTGACTTCGAAATTCTTTAAAAATATAATAAACCATCATATGAACGAAAAATTACTCCAATGTCCCCTAATGAATTTTCATTAACTTAGGACCATGTATCTAAATTACAAATTATAAAAGTACCATCAGGACAAAAAGGTACCATAAAATATCCTGTTATGGATTCACATTCATTTAGGACTACATATCATTAATTTTATCTTCTAGGTTCATAAATATAAAAAAAATAAAAAAGTATCATTAGAAGAACAAAAAACTACCATAAAGACCGCTCTTGTAAATTTTCTTCATGTTTCTAGGTTAAATATTATATAAAATTCAAAAAATGCCATTAGAAGAACAAAAAAAGTACCGCAGAGTCCCCTGTTATGTATTCTCATGCACTTAGGATCACATAACCCTAATTTCATTTTTCTAGGTTCATAATTTTAGAAAATTCAAGTAACAAAAAAGTACCACAAAGTCCTCTCTTGTGATTTCTCATTAACTATGGACCACATATCCAAAATTTCATGTTTCTAAGTTCATAATTATAGAAATTTTAAAAAGTACCATTAAAAACAAAAAAGTACCACAAAGTCCCTTCTTATAGATTCTTATTAACTAAAGACCACATATTCCTAATATCATGTTTCTAGGTTCATAACTCAAAAAGTCCCCCTTTGTGAATTCTTTCCAACATCGGACCATGCGTATTTAATTTCATGGTTCTAGGTTAAATATTACAGAAAATTCAAGAAAGTGCCATTAGAAAAACAAAAAGTCTCTCCTCTTAATTTTTTACTCATAGGACCATATATCTTTAAGTACTACAAATTTCACTGTTGTGAATTCTTATCCACATAGGACTACATTTACTTAATCTAATGTTTCTAAGTTTAATGTAATTGAAAATTCATTATTAGCCCTTTTTGGTACTTTTTTTCACCCAGTATTCCAGTAAATTATTAAATATTAAAATCCTCATATGAATATTTCAATAAATATAAAAAAGTGTTTTATGAAAAAAAGTTCCAAAAATACGTAAGATTTTTACCTCTTAGACGTTTGAATTTTTAAAAAGTACCGAATTTTTATTTCCTTTTTTTTGATAAGTTATGAATACGATATAAATTTTTCTGTATGTTCATTGGTATCAAAGATACATGTGGTGCCAAAAAAGTCCCAAAATACAGTTTTTACCCGTTTTCTCTCTAAAACAGCTGATTTTCAAAAAAGTACCAGACACCTGTCCAATTATTTTTTAAATGAATAACGATAACTATTCAACTTTGTTTGTATCATTATTAGATTGCGAGTTATAAGGTTACCAATTTTCCCGTTTTTACCCCCTAAACATTCGAATTCCCAAAAATCCCGTCTTAGTGGATCTATATGGAGGGATATCTACCTATGTTCCAAATTTCGTCTCTTTAGCTTCAGCCGTTTGGGCTGTGGGATGATGAATCAGTCGGTCAGTAACTGACAAATTTTTATCAAGACAAACGTCAAAATTTTATAATGATAAAGATTTGTCTAATGTAGACTGAATTTGTCAGTATTATTGCAGCGTTAAAATTCTCAGAGCTCGTACTCTGACAACATTGTCTTGATAATGTTTGGTAAAAGCTGCTATATTAATTGTTGTTGGTACTTTTTACATGGTTTATTTGATATACGTTTTCTCCTTTAATTGACAGAGATAAAAATTTATTTGCAATTCAAACGAAAATTTGACATTTGTATTGATAAAAAATTCTCTAATGTCGAATCGATGTTATGAATAAAGTTCATGCTATCAAGCTGCTAGCTCAAATCTAGATTCTACATTCTAGAAAACAACTCGTTATTATGCATAGGGCTGTTAGAATTAAGGTGTGTGCATTTGGTACTTAACTCTTTCAGTATTTTTAAAATATTGCGTTTAGAAAATTGTCTTCACAAATTATTTTTTTTCGGGCCAAAAATGCATGGTTTATTTTTATTAAAAAATTAAAAATTTTAATAAAAATGTAAAATTTTTCAAGAAGTCTATAAAGTATAGATAGTTTTGAGAATAAGAGAGTTTGAATTCACGGCCAATTTAAAGTTTTATTTAATTTTGTATCTGTAGGATTTGAATATAGCGAATCTATTAAGCGATTGCAAAGAGATATAATTAAGAACTTTTAACCAAATGCAAGTTTCTGGAAATCATTTGTTGAATATAGAGTTATGTCGTTCATGAAAGAAATACTTCAATTGAACGATTCAGCTAAGTGAAATACATGAAATAATTCACAATTTTTCATGTTAAAGTTTCATATTTCATTCAATCCCAAACGTGACATCCTCGACCCTACAAGAGATCAAAAACCAAACTAAATCTCCCAACGAGCGAGAAACTTTATTATTCACTGCAATAGTACAAATCGAAACTAGATGCGAAAAATACCAGGCAAGAGGAATCATCGACCCTAGATCTCATTCTACATTTATATCGGAAAAACTGAAGAACCAATTAAATCTACCAACAAAACGAAACGGGTTTAAGTAAGACTGTTTCAGAAACCTTAATAAAAGCATTTTTATTTAACCTTTGTTCTAGGGTGGACCCCAAATTTAAATTAGAAGTATGGGCACCAGTCTTAAAGTCCTTTCTCGCTAATTTGCCAACCCACACTTTAGACTTTCAACATTTTAATGAGACTGCTAAATTAGAACTTGCAGATCCCTATTTTAATCAGAGCCGACCCATCGATTAATTAAAAGTCCTCAACTTAGGCCCGTGCATATTTGAGTAGTTTTCAACGCCTTCAAATAAGAAAAGTTTGAACGACATTTTGTATCCAGGACCCATACTTCAACAGGACTTAGTGCTTCCAATGTTGAAGGAGAGATTCTTCCGTTTTATTACAACGCCGATGTCTTAAAAATGTATCGACTGATACTCATAAATCCGACTCAAACTAAATATCAAAGGATATTATTTCGAAAATCTGAAGAGGATCGTATTATATAATTAAAAGAAACATACACAACACAAGCTCCAGTAATCGTAGACGCCAAATTAATTATGCAACATATTTGGTTAGACAAAAAAAAAAAAAAAAAATGGGATGATATAATGTAACCTTTGTCTTGTCTCCAATGGCAGAAATTTATAAAAAGCTGTCTCACAATAAATAATCTTAAAATTCCGAAATGGATTCTACACTGCCCAAATTCTAATGTGTAAATTCATGGTTTCAGTGACGCCTCTGAAAAATCGTATACTGCGACTCCATATGTCCGAATACAATCAGGAAATTCTATATTTACCTTTCTTCTGGCTTCAAAGACGCATATTGCTCCCATTAAGCAAATATTACTACCCAGCCTAGAACTTAGTGGATCCGTGTTATTAGCAAACTTGACATGTGGAATCATACGAAATCTTCAAACGCTTCAAAACATATTTTTGGACTGACATAACGATTGTGCTAGCCTTGTTAAAGAAACCTCCTTGCTCTTGGAATACATTGAAAATCGTGTGTCAGAAATATTATATAAAGTTGGAAATCAAAATTGACAACATGTAGAATCCAAAGGAAACTCTGCAGATATTGCTAGCCGAGGATGTTATCCGCTAGAAAATAAAACTAGAAACCCATAACTTATGGTGGTTATTCATACTTTCAAAATTGGCGTGTTGTACAAAAAATACACACAAAATCAAATTATGGCTTCTTTACCACCCGAAAGATCTAACGAGGATGTCCCGTAACTTTTTTCCGATAATCTTAAAAATTTCATCGGAAAACGTTAAAGTCAACGATCTGGTAGTTATCAAAAACAAAAAAATTTGCCACCTAACGAATGGCAAATGGGTCGAATTGTAAGAACGTATACTGGAACTGACCAGAACTGTAGAGCTATCAACATTCAGACCAAAATGGGATCGTCACCAGGCCCATTACAAAAATAGTGGTTTTGTTTAAAAATTTATATTTATCTTAATTCATTTCATACACTAATTATGTTTATGTTTTCTACTTACTGTATGTCATCCCAAAAAGTCCAACGATGCGATCACTGGCAGTACTCCTGTGGTATATCTTTAAATGACCATCCAATACGCCCCTGCAAAAAGTTTTTAAACTTTACCCCAAAGGAGCGTTATGAACTCATAGTTGTCAAATATTACTGAGATAATTGTCTTGCACGATCACATAAAATGAGTGAATGTAAAAGCGCAAGGGGATGTCATACCTGCCAACAACGTCACAACACATCATTACACGGTGCGCTACAATTGAAAGAACCATCCAAGGAAAAAAAAAAATATTCCTCAAACTCAACAAAGAAAAATTCTACTGCAGACTCAAAACACACCGATCCACTATTTTTTAATGTGAATCATGTATTCATCCCAACTGCATCAGTAAATATTACCAGAGAAAATCTACACACTTGTATCAGCATCAGAGCTATCATTAACCTCTCATTGATGACATCCAGAATCTCAAAATCAATTGTGAAAAAAATATAAAATCAAAATAATACATAAGTATGAGCATACTTTAATTTGCAATAAAGTATACAAAGATAACAGAGATACAAAGATAACAGCCCTTCCGAAAAGACCCTATTTTGGACCCATCAAAATATGGTCTTCTCAATTGAGCCACAAGCAAACAAATATTAAATTAAAATTATATAAAATATATAAACAAAAAGTGTTTTATTTAAAACAAATGACAAACTAAAATACAAAAACCAGTGACACAAACAAAAAGAAACAAACTCCAGCAACAAACAAAATTGGATAAACTGTTAAAATATGTACTTATTAATATTTTAATTTTCAAGGACATTCAAAAATTAAAAAATTATTAATGACATCGATGAAAACTCCATGTCATTTTTAGTTAAAAACATAAAATTTTAGTTACAGTTTTAATTTTTGAAAAAAAAAATGTTTTTATAATACAAAGCTACAAATTAATTACAAAAAATTCAAAAAGTAGTGCCAGATGCTTGACTCACTTTTTTGGTGCTAAACGAGCCTAAAAGGTGCTAGATCTAGCACTAATAGTCCTAAATTGGCAACACTGACTAGAACATTCTAATATTAGCGCCTCTATTTCTGGGTATCGCTGATGTAGATGCTGACATAATGACTATTTACGAGTTATAGCGAAGTAGGGGAGAAGTCTATAAATAGGATTGGGAATTTATGATTACTTTTTCAATTAAATTACTTTATATATAAATGTAATTAAATATTTTCAATTACAAGTAATTACAATATTGTTTTTTACAGCAATAAAAAAGGACACTTTTAAATCCTTTAAAATTATATTTTATCGAAATTCTATGAAAAAATTAAACAAACATTTTTTATTGCATCATCATTATTTTCTTTAAATAACATACATTTTGAATTTTATTTCCAACCATATCGATAACCTATTTTCTATGTGGTTGTTTCGCTCTGGAGAACTGCTTGCTTGTTTATTATTTATAGGCCACTCTATGATAATCTATGCAAACTAGAAATTGAAATGATTTACGGAAAAAAATATACGTTTTTTTTCCTCTTTTTTATTAATGCACATTCCTCTTATTATCATTTCTCTCTGAAAAACATAACCCAACTCTAATGTATTGATGAGCAGACGTTACCATTTTGCAAAAAATATATTTCACTTACTAATAAATAATCACCATTTTCGAACCAATTATAATGACGGACGGACCGACATTATAATTCTAAAAAGACCCCGAAAATACCATATCCCTGAATTTCTGACCAATTTTCTAGTTGTTTTTGAGCTAATTAAAGCAAAAAATTATGTAAGGAATAAAGAAAAGACTTAAATTTCTTTATTCCTTACATAAGTTTTTGCGATTTGCGATTACATAAGTAAGACGATTTTAAAAATTGAAAAATATAATTTTTTACTTTTCTGAAAGGTATATTAAAAATTAATATTTCCAAATGTAAAACAAGTCCAATATTTTACATAAATCTTAATGTTTTTTACACATTCTCATAAATATTTTATAATAATTTCAACCATTTTTCATCTTTACATAATTTTGTTAATGAAATAATCGGTTGAAATTCGGACCGAAAAGAAAAGCTTCTCCAAGATATGTAGAGGTGTAAACATTTGTGGTCGAATATTTCTTAAACTAAATGAAATAAGAATTTCTTCCACTAGAAATTTTAAAAATTTTTTTTTAAAAATTTTATACCCGAGATATCTAACATTGGAACTCTGTAGACTAGTTTCTGGTGAATCTCTATAATACAAGCTCAAAAATTATTCACACATATACCTCTAAAATTGGACTATCGGTTTGAAAATTCCAGATTTATTTCCATTTCATTTTGTACCATAAGAATTCAAACGGTTTTAGGTTTCAAATTTAATTTATTAAATATGTTCTATGAATATGTAATTTAATTGAATGAATATTGTTTTGTTTTCTCATAATATAAATTATCCATTATCTTGGGTATTTTGTCGTAAATTGATAGAGGTGTTATTAGTGTCAACAGATTCAGAAGTGTATACTAGCGTTGACACTGGTGCATTGTTGCTGGAAGAATGGGACGACGGAGATTGTGAAATTTCATTAGTATAATAGTTTTGAGATTTTTGTACTGCTTGCTGATGTTGAAGATGTAAATAAACTTGTTGAGTGGCTGGAAATGACGGCGTTATATTATTTTGTTGATTTTGCTGTTGCTGGTGCTGCTCTACAGGTGATAGAAGAAACTGCTGTTGACGATAGTAGAACGTCGGCAATCGATTTAATTGTTGATGATTATGTTGTTGCTGATGAACTTTGGGGCTTTGTTCATAGTTAATTGGACGTTGCATACATAATCGCGCCATTTGCCAAAACTCATTGCTGTTGTTGGTATTACTTATATTATTATTATTGCTTACTTTGTTATTATTGTTCGCGTAATTATTTTTACATGCTGCGCTGTTGTTATTATAATAAGTTAGTTCATATTTCTGTGTCAATGCCTCCATTAGTTGAGCTTCCTTAGTATTGGGTTCAAGTGATTTCTTTTTGTATTTTGGACTTGAATCCACAGCATTTCCAACATCAGTTCGTGCATCTTCATCCGCAATACTATTATCTTGGGTATATCTCCAATTTGTTTTATCAATTTCCTCATTGACAAATTTCTCACAAGGACGTTTGCGAATATTTTTTGTGGGCTTCTGAAAAAAAATGAACGTTTTTTTAATTATTGAATTTGTATTTTAAGAAAAAACATCGAAAATTGTTTATATATATGTAATGAATTTCTACATTAATTTTATTCAAAAATATATTCCCAAACCCATGATTTTTCCGAAGCGCGGATTTCAATGCATTAGGGCCACGATCTGAAACTCCTATACACAGTAGAAAACATAATTCAGTCTCTCAAGAGCTGTCACAAAAAAAGGTTGTGTTGTCGCTTGTTTCTTGCTTTTGTACCATAGTATAATTAGAAAGTATATTCGTAAGAACAGCTGTTTTACAATTTTTTCATCGACATACCTTGCGGTACTGTCAAATTTTTTTGTATTCCTATGTAAAAATTTTTCGTGAGTATTTTACTCTTCCTCTCTTTTATTCTCTCATTTTCTGTTCATATCATTTTGACATTGTGAGGAGTAGTAGTACAAGTATAGACGGTACGTAAAGGCCCAACCAGTGAACAAAAATTCATTGTATCGCAATCAACCCGTCTTATGACAAGGTAGCGTATCGCAATCAACCCGTCTTATGACAAGGTAGCGTATCGCAGAAATCTATTGAAATTAGATTTTCGACAGCCCTTTTTTTTATTCACTTTGCAAAATAACCAAAGAACAGGGTTGTTTACACAATTAATGTTCAAAAACATATGATACGTTTACTTTTGGTGAATAGTTGCTAAAAATGTTTCACGCTACATTTCTTCATTCTACGTTGCGTTGAAGAGTTGACTGGTTGGGCCTTTTACCACATTTACATATACCCATGAAATTACTTAATGTGACCTTAAAGTTTTGCTACGAGTGGCGAGCAGAAAAATATATATATATATATATATATATATATATATATATATATATATATATATATATATATATTATAAGAGCGTTGATCTTAAATCAAGACTTTAATAATTATCCCTATTTTTAGAAAAATCAAGAGGAAACTTTAAAAAAATATAGAAGACGTCATAAAAGTTTTAAAAAGAATAAATATTTCCCCACAGAGACATCTCAGAGGTCGACGAAGATTATTGACACCCGGAGATGCACGTCTTATGATGAGAAGAATGAAGGCAGACCCATCAGTAACACCCAAAGAAGCTTCCATGGCAATAAATAAAAATGTTAGCCAATGTACAGCTAGACGAGCACTTCGCAGAAATGGCTACATATCAGCTGTGAAGAAATCCAAACCTGCGTTATCAAACAAAAATGTTGCCGCTCGATTGAAATTTGCCAAATACCACAAAAACTGGACCGTCGAGGACTGGAAACGAGTTATTTGGTCAGATGAGTCTAAATTCAATCGTTTTCAATTGGATGGAAAACAATATTATTGGCGCCGACCAGATGAAAATATTCAAAGACATCACGTTAAACAAACCGTGAAACATGGTGGAGGCAATGTTATGGTTTGGAGATGTTTTAGTTGGTGGGGTATTGGCCCTTTACAAAAGTTGATGGAATTATGAAGAATTATGATTATTTGAATATTCTCCAGACCCATCTTCCTAATTTTGTGGATATGTGCGGGTACTCTGAAAATGAAATGATATTTCAACAGGATGGCGATTCCGCAAAAATAGTGAAAGAATGGTTAGTTAAGCGAAATTTTTTCACAAATTTGTCATCAATTTAATATTTTTGCAAAAGGAGCAAAATTGATTACATATAAGTTGTATCAATGTTATCTTTATTTTGAAGTGAATTTGTTAATTTTTGATTATTTATAAGTTTAGTTATATTAAAAATGGATAAAAATATTCAAATTCAGCCAGTATTATTTGTACGTACTTGTTAAACAAACATGTACTCATTTCTGCTCGCTACTGTAGATGAGATATCAATATTAAAGAAATTGATAACCAAACAAACATTAATTTTCAGTAAAGTTTACGTTTTGAATTATTTGCACTCTCTTCTATAAAAACATAATAAGTGTGAACACAGCTAGCACAAAAACATGGAATTAAATTGACATCCCTAATATAAAAACATATTATATGCATATATGTACATACATATGTATTTAAACTTGTATATATATATACATATACTTACATCAGCACATTATAACAAAAATACCAATAAGCACATTTACAAAAACCGACTAATCCTGCCTTCATCCAATAATATTAAAGTAAACTCAAGCAGAACATGTAGACATTTTTTATACTTACATACATACATACATACATACATACATACATACATACATACATACATACATAAGTTGT
>MINK01172201.1:0-25628 GCA_001735545.1 Phormia regina
AATAACAAATAACCTTATTGAAAAAAAAAAAAAAAAAAAAAACAACAACATAGATAATTTTATTCTCAATAATATTCTTAACCTCAAATATCCGCTAATTTTATGAAATATTTGGTTTTATTCAATTTAATTTTTTTTATTATCAATTCATTTATTGGCTTGTAATCAATGTTATTACATAATCAATATTTTGTAAATGATTTTTAAAATTTCGTTAGGTTTTTTCTTTAGATTTATTTTTTTCAAGGTTTCCTTTTTTTTTTATAAATTTTTCCTCTTTTTTTAAGCTTCCATAGTTTTTTTTTTTTTTTGTAATAAATAAAATTTATATAGTTAGTCTTGTCGGTAATTGTTTTTTTTTAATTATGGCTTTTAAAATTTATTTATAAATTTGATTCTTGTTTTTTTTTATAATTATTTATATTGTTCTGTCAATTGTTATTTTAAAAACATGAGTTCTTAGTTTTGTCTAACATTATTTAATATTTTTATTAAAAGCTTTAATGCAAATAGTACTTAACAAAATTAGGATAACACTTTAGGCTTTAAAAAGGTTTGAAATGGTTTTATCTAGTCAAAAATTAATTATTTAATTATAAAGTCTCACTAATTTTTGTATAATCTGAATGCAAGGATGAATATTTTGAATAATATGTAGGACTATAGAATCTGTAGGACTATAGAATCTGTTGAATTTGTTAAATTTCCGATGTAGACTTGATGGTCCGAAACCCCGATGACGATTATAAACTTTTGATCGAATTGTTTTTGTCTATGAAATTTATATTAAATATATCAAAACTTTTATACACCACTGTATGTTTGAGCATTCATTCAATGTCCATATGTTTAAAGTTTAATCAGGAATTAAAAAATGTTTGTTATTTTTTTAGACTTTGTTGTTGTTGTTTTATATTATTGCAATTTTATTTATATATTCTCTTCATTGGCAATTATCACATAGTTTTATAGCTTATCTCTAACCATCAATTGTCCCTCCTTATATCTGTCTAGCTGTCTGTCCGTTCATCTTTTTTTTTTTTTTTCAACTACATNNCATCAATTGTCCCTCCTTATATCTGTCTGTCTGTCTGTCTGTCTGTATAGCTGTCTGTCCGTTCATCTTTTTTTTTTTCAACTACATAACAACAGCTTAAAATTTAGCTACTTATAAACTTCGTTTCAGTTAATTTCATCATTATGTTGTTGTTGTTTTTGTATTTAAGTATGAATATTTGTAATTTAAGAATTTATCTTATTGAATTATAAATATTGTATATAAATTTTTATTACACTTTTCCTTAAATAATTATGATCTCATACACACATACAAAGTATTTCGTTTTTGTTTTAATTTTTTGAGTGGCCTTTTTAAATGAATGGCTCGTGTTAGAATTAATATTTCTTTTTTTAAGTAAATATTTTGCGGCAAATTTAAAGTCTTATGTTGGCAAATATAAATTAAAAGTTTTTTTTTTAATAAATTTGTGTTATGCTTTAAAAAGGGAGATTGGGGAAAAATATTTTAATATCCAAAGAAAAAAAAATTAAATTTCTTAAATTTCTCTAAGAGTATGATATATATTTTTTTTTAATTGTGGAATGGATAATCAAAGAACTAAGTATTTTGATATGTGTTTGAATTATTTTAAAAGAAAAAAATTTTAGAACCAATTGAAATAGAAATTTAATATGGAATTGTTTTATATCCTCAAATTTAAATATAATTAAGAATGATGTATTTAAAAACGTAATAAATGAATATAAATGAAATTGATATTTCAAAAGGATTGGATTGGTTTAAAAAGTAAATTTTAATCTTCTTTTATGTGCCGTAATATTTTTACAAACATATTATAATTGAAACAGCGTATTCGTCCCAAATGCAAATGTGTTCCATTACTAAACTATATTAATATTAATTTTAAATAACACACGTTCCATCTTACCTTAAAAACTAAATAACTCACGACTCCTTTGAACCCCCGAAAAGAACACAGTATTAATAAGTGATATTTTGCTTGACAGGTTGACACATTCATATCGTATCAAATCAAATCTTTTGTTAATTAAATTAATTAAACGTCAGCCGATTCCATGATGACCGATGAAAGTGATAATTTTGAAAAGGATTGTTCTGTACGAGTAGCAGTTCGTATACGACCACAAAACTCTAGAGAAATAATTGATATGTGTCGGGTGTGTACGAATGTTTTACCTAATGAGCCCCAGATTATACTTGGTATAGACAAGGCTTTCACCTATGACTTTGTTTATGATACAACATCATCGCAAGTAGAGATTTATGATGGCTGCGTATCTCGTCTTGTTGAAGGAGCTTTGCGTGGTTTAAATGCCACTGTTTTGGCTTATGGACAGACTGGTTCGGGTAAAACATATACCATGGGCTCAGGATTTGAATATGAAGTAAGTGATGAACAAGAAGGTATAATACCTCGAGCTGTTCATCATATGTTCTCTCGTATACGAGATTGTGTTGATAACACTGAATTCAGTGTTGCTGTACAGTTTATTGAATTGTACAATGAGGATATTATTGATCTTTTGGATCCTTACAACAAGAAAAAGATGTTTAAAATTCAAGAGAATGAAAATGGTCAAATATCGATAGTAGGTGCCTCTATAAAACCAGTACATAGTCCGACGGAAGCTTTAAGATGTCTAAAACAAGGTGCTTTGGCTCGCACAACTGCCTCTACACAAATGAATGATCAATCCTCCAGATCCCATGCTATATTTACCATATTGATAAAAAGACAACGTTTTATTACCTCGGAAAGTGAATTTGTAAAAGATGATCTCGAAACCTTAACATCAAAATTTCATTTCGTGGATTTAGCTGGTTCAGAGCGTTTAAAACGTACTGGTGCTACTGGAGAAAGAGCTCGTGAAGGTATTTCCATTAATTGTGGTTTGTTGGCTTTGGGAAATTGTATTTCCGCTCTGGGAGATAAAACTAAAAAAGCCATGCATGTTCCCTATAGAGATTCAAAACTAACTCGTTTACTTCAAGACTCTTTGGGAGGTAACAGTCAAACAATTATGATTGCTTGTATATCACCTAGTGATCGTGATTTCATGGAAACATTAAATACCCTTAAATACGCCAATAGAGCTCGAAATATTAAGAACAAAGTACAAGTAAATCAAGATCAAAATTCTCACACCATATCCCAATTACGCAGACAAGTGGCTTCTTTGCAATTGGAATTATTTGAAATTAAACAAGGCAAACGTTTAGTGGATAATGAGGGCAATGCTCCGATATCTGATACATTTTATGAAAATGAAATGTTATTGCATGATAACAAACGTTTGCAGCAACGTTTAAAATCCATGCAGGAAACTATTAATGTGCTAACCGAAAAGAATACACAATTGCTATTGGAAAAGGAAATGGGTAAATGGTCTTCCTTACCAGCTACTGATGATGATCAGTCTATAAAGAATATGATTGCTGGCTACTTGGAAGAAATTGAAAAATTACAGGCCAAGTTAATAGAATCTGAAGAAATGTATCAGCAATTAAAAAAATCTAGTGAATCTTCGGCAATTCTCGATAATAAATATCTAGCAAATGAGAATGTAGAAAGTGTTTTAGAGCTGGCTAAACAAGAGGTGAAAAAAGAACGAGAATATATAATGACAAGATCATTTTCATACAATGAAAATCCTAATGCTGAGAATGAGGCCACCGGTTGGTATGAGGGAAGTGATGACGAAGATAAATCCGACAACACTTACGATGTACATGCAGATCTTGATGATGTGAATCGTGACATTGAAATCAAATCTAAGCTAATCGAACAATTGGAATTATCTCACAAAAGAATGGAACTAATGAAACAACACTACGAAGATAAATTAACACTTTTGAATACAAAAATTTCCAGTACTCAAAAAGAGCGTGACGAAATGTTGGCTAACATAGGAGAAACACAAAGAAAAGATAAAGTTGACAAAGTTCGCGATGAATATGAGCAGAAAATTGTAAGTATGCGTACGGAAATGAAGAAGTTGCAACAAGCACAACGTCAGCACGCCCGTCAACAGCAAGAACTAATGGCCCAAGAAACAAAATTACGATCCTTGCGTGCCCAATTAAATGAACTGAAAACAATTAAGGCCCGTCTAATGAAAACCATAGCCGAGCAAAGTAATCGTCATAGATTAGAAGATAATCGTAAAAAACGTGAAATTGCCCAATTACAAAAGGAACAGAGAAAACAAGAAAATACCGTAAAAACTCTAAAAGCTAAAATGGAGGCAAAAGATCAGATACTCAAACGTAAAACAGAAGAAGTTACATCTCTTCGTCGTAGTCAAAGATCGATACGATCATCTTTACGCTCGCAAAAAAGTGATAAAGAATTATTTGATGCCCATTCGGCTGTAGAAAATTGGAATAATCTTGTAAAAGCTTTGGAGAAAGCAGCACGTAATCGTCATATGTTATTGCAATTTGAACAAGAATTGGAAAGATTAATAAACGAACGTAATACTCTAACACAGACATTGGCAGATATAAAAGACACAGCTGCTACGAAGCAAAATCATGAACTAGATAATGAGGAAGATTCTGTACAATCTAATTTGAATTATGTGCAAGAAAGTATTAAAAACATTCAACAAACTATAATGGAATTGGACGATTCAAAAGATATCGAAATTAATAATATCAATAATATACAAACACTTATTAATAATATTAAAAATATAGAAGAAGCTAAATATTTACTACAACGTTTATCCTCATATACTATAAAATTATCCTGTAGTTTGGTCATAATGGAAAGTCGTCTCTCCGAACATGTTGCATTGCTACAAGATGCCCAACAGGAAAACTTTATCCAACAACAATTGCTACAACATTTCTTGTCTCAAAATAGTTCGGAAAAAATGACCGATTTATTTGAATCCATAACTGCTAGTGTCTCGAAACATTCGAAAAATAATATGAGTGATTCTTTAATATCACTTAAGAGTAATGAAACATATGATATTCCTATAACTGACAGTACTTTAATAAATACAAATGATGATATAGCATCATGTAGTCCCGGTGAAATGACTACTAAAATCCGTAGCCGTGCAGCTCTTCCACATAATATGTTATTTGGTGAAAAGAAATAAATATATAGTAATTTATTTGCTATGTTTCTCATATGTATGTGTATGAAAGTATATAAAATTAAGTTATAAAGTTTAATTTAATAATAATATTCAATAAATTTTAAGTTATATAACTAATGATCATAAATAATTAATTGTATTTTTTATTAAAGTGGTTACAACATATTTGGGAAGAACACTGAATAAGTAATAAAAAGAAAAATTATGCAAAGTTGATTGTAAAAAATTTTACAAAGTTGAAAGTCAAGATAATTTTTTTTTTTGGATACTGGACTATGTTACAAATTTTATATTCGATTTCCACCAGAGCTGGGTCTTATATCAAATAATTATTTAATTACAGTTTGATGATTACGTTTTAAATTTAAGTTTAAATTATAATTGTGATTTGTTTGAAAACAATGTTACATGATTTATAAATTTAATATCAAATGTTAATTTCAAATCCTTCTGAATTCGAGAACTAATAAAATTGGTCGGAACAATACGTATCAAACATGCTATAATAGATATAGAGATATAAGCCAACTGGCTAAAAATCTGTCACTGAAATTTAAAAACTTCACATGAAATTAAATTCAAAAAGTACTTTATGCAGTGACTCCATCTGTAATTGTTTTTAACAGTTTTATTAGGAGCCGTCATCAATCGAGAGCATATATCCGAGGCGTATGCGGTATCCCTATATTGTCACCGACTTGAAGGCGGAAGGGTAATTTCTTCTTTAAACTATTAAATGTAGTAGAACAATTTGATAGCAACAAATTTAACTAAGCTCAAGGAATGAAAGAGTAAATATAATTTCTATGGATAATTACCTTTGCTCACTAACCAGTTCATTCTTCACACATGCACTTGTTCGAACTGAGGGACCACTTTTATCTAAATATAGTATGTACTTTACTTTCACAAATTTGTCGAATTTAGTACTTATGTATTTTATTACTGACTTACTGACGAAAGGGAAATTTTCTTCTTTACTTTATGAAAAAAGGGATTTAGATCATGAAGTAAATGAGTTTATTTTATTCCTATGAATGTTAACCTGCGCAGGCAGAAGGACCATTTTCCTCAATATTTACCACACAAGACTAGATTTATAACACTCAAGTGTAAAGCTTTAAACTTGTTAATTAGAAGATTTAGCACTTTTTTTTTGTTATTGACTTGCAAAAATGTTTTAATACTCAAATAAACAATTTCACCTTTAATTTTTTTTTTTTTTTATGTTTAGCGAAACACTTTTTTTGAATTTTATATTTGTTTTGATTTTATTTTCATTATTTTTAGCTGCATATAAATTATCTAGTTCACTGTTAATTTTATTTTATATGACATTTTTCTATATTTCTGTGTTAAGGAAAGGTCTTTTATTATTTTTTCTTTCTACAGCACCCTTCATAGTCTTTCTTTTTTTTCAAGAACTCTTAAGTATTTGGAAAAAAAAAACTACATGATGATTAGTATTGATTATTTTTTACAATTTGTAATATTCTCTCTCAAACATGATGTTAAAAAACTGTCACATTTCTTTTCATTATTATCTTCTTGTTGTAATGTGTATTTTTTTTTTCGAACATAATGCGGGCAGTTTAGTATGTTTATTGGCTGTAGTTCCAAGATTAACAATAGTTTTTCTTTATGGTCTTTCGACACTTTTCAAAATGCGGACAAATGGAAGACTGACAACTGCGTTCTGGCCATTATTTTTCTTTTATTTTTTTCCTCTTCTTCCATTTATTTCTTGTTTAAGCTTTTTGGCAAAAAATAATAGTTTCGATCAAACCCAATGGTCATTTAGTAAGAATACTTGAAACATTAAAGAACTTGTATTATTTTAATGATTTTCTTGTGTAAAAAAGAGAGTTTGAAAATAAAAGTAAACCTTGTGATGATTACATTATAATTAGAGTACTAATTTTTATCATCATAAATTATGAAAGTGTTTAGAAAGTTTTAAATTTTATCTATTTATTTTTATTTAATATTTTTTTATAGAAATATTTTAAGAAAATGTGAAAATGTGAATAAAAGAGAAAAATCTCTTTTTTATATAAATCAGTTTTAACAACAACGAATATATTTTTTTCATTATTTCAAACATTCAAATAACTACAACTCATCTCTAAATAGAAAAATAAATTAAACAAGAAAAAAAAGACTAAAATCATACAACGAATTTATCATTGAATTGAAAATCTAAGGAAACATTTTATATTTATTAAAAAAATAAGTGCCTTAAATATTTTAATTTTTATAATAAAAATTAAAAAAGAAGAAAATAACAAGAAAAATGTTAAAAAGTGCTATGAAAAATCCCAACAAATATTAAAGTTTCAATTTAAATTAAAAAATAATAATAATACTGATAATACTAAACAAAATGCCTGTTAGTGGTTTTCAATACAATACAAGACCCTATAGTTCCTTTAGGACTACCAGGGGCACATGCAGTGTACAACATACAACAAGCTGTGCTACAAACTATCAACCACAACTCACTACAAACAATTGTAGTAAAACTTCCTTAAATACAAACAGCAGCAGTAGCAGCAATAATAATAGTAGTAGTTGTAGTAGTCATCTTCATCATCAAACAGCAGGTCATAGTTTACAGACTTCAGCTTCATCATCCTCGATAGGTGTTAGAACCAACAACAATAATAATGGTAACAATAACTGTTCAGGTGCATCAACAAATTTTCAAAGGCAACAACCATTTCGTAGCAGTTATTATGGTACACGTTATAATTTTAAAACTGCCGAAAGCCATACACAATTGGCCAGCAAATTGAATGCCTCAGGGGCGGGATCATCAATAAATGGTTCAACGGCCAGTTTAATCGTAAAACCTTTGACCCCTAAATTAGTAAAACGTATAGAAACAACATGTACACATCATACAAAACCCAAAGCCCCTGCACCGCCTGTAGCAAATGGTGTATGCTCTACACCGCCCACTGCCCCGAAACAGTATTTGAGAACTAGAAATCAACAGCAACCACCCACACCCCCTTTAAGAAAATCATCGAATTTTGATCGTTTTCATCAGGCCAATTTAAGTATTAGACAAAAGACTAATAGTAATGCCTCACCGCTGCTCAATAGTAGTAGAACATCATTTATTAGTTCTAGCAATAATTCACAGGAGAAATTCCAGCAACAACAGCGCAGTAATGCCACAGGTGCCACACAAAAACGTGCTTATACTACCACAGTCAGTAAAGTAACTAAGGAAAATCAGCCCAAAGCAGCTGATAACAATGGATCTCATAGTAATAGTGGACCTATTAAGTCTACAAAATCATATCCTGCTCCTCTGCCACCACAAGGTACTCCTAAGGCTTTGCCTCGTCGCAAATGCAAAGAAGAGTCTAGACTTAATTCAGTATCGGCGTCGCCCAATCTTAATAATCGTAGATTTATCTCTAGTGTAGGCATAAATTCCTTTAATGCTTCCTGTAATCCTAAAGCAACACCGTTATATAAAAGAAAAACCTATGTTCCGACTAACAGTTCGAATAACACCAACACAAATGGTGCAAACAACACACAAGTACATATGTCAGCTAAAACAGGCAGTAATTGCAGTAATTCTAGTTCAGCTCAATCAAGTGCTTCTCAGGGTTCACCTAAATCGAAAAAAGCCTTTTCAACCAAATTTCCTCAAGGTTTGCCATTTGAAGATGAATTTTATCGTCGTCATCGTTCCTATTCACAATCATCCTCTAGTAATTATTCATTTTATTCCTCGAATGGAACTCATAACACAGCGCCTCATACACCCCATGACTATGACCGCGAGGACGAAGAAGATGATGAATTCCAAAGAAAACCCTCAACAGATGATGCTTTATATGTGGATTTTTCCAAAGTCATGCATAGAAATGATTATAAATCATCTAATACCAGTACCACAACAACAACTAACACTCACCACTATCAGACGACCTCCACCACACATACAACATGGCTGAGGAGGGATTCTCCCGCCGATCACAAAACATCGAATTATGATACTAGTCACGATTCACCTCATTCGCCAAGACGCAATTATCATCATAACCACCATCAATATTTACCTCCTACCCCGCCTACAGCCCGAGCGGCGGAAACTAACGCGTCTATACGTTCTAGAACGAAATATTCTCAATCTATAAACGATTATCTCTACACTAGTAATGGTGCGAAACTGTGTACGATCAGTTCTCCACAAAACACTAGTGATAGTAGAAAATCTCTTCTATATTCAAATTCTAAATTATCTTCTTATTTGGATCCTTTACAAAATGCCGATAATGGCTATTATACACATGCTTCACCAGAATCCTCGCCACCTTCCATAACTACCACAACCACAGTGTCTTCGTCGAAACAGATAATGGATACTTCGTATATGGCTGTTTCATCATCGTGGGCTCCAAAATGTTCACATCCGACTAAAGTGTTAATACCTGCCGCCGCCGTCACCTCTGCCTCTAATGCCACTAATTGTGATTCAAATAATAACAAGGATTATTATAATCATCAGCATCGTAATAGTCAGTATTGTCCGAAAGAGGATTATTATGAAAAATTCAAGAGATATAATAGTGGTTGCGGTTCGAAAGTATCGAGTGTTGCAGATAAGTCGGAGGATGTTTTGGAGCTCACGAACAGTGAGTATAGGTGAGTTTAATTATTTGTATACGTCTTGGAATATACATTAAGGACTTAGTTTGATTTATGGATTTATTATAACCATTTATATAAAGGAGTTTCACTTTAAAAAAATATATATTAATTACGCACACAGACAAAATATAATCAATGAAACTATTTCTCAAATATATGAATTATTATTAAACATAAAAAAGTTACCAATTAACAAATATATATGAAATTCATTCAATTAAAAACTTGCTCAAGATGATTATATCAATTACTAAAAACAATAAAAAATACAAAACAAAAAAATATTTCCTATTAATAAATTAATTTAATCAATCAAGTAGATGATTAAATTAATTAAAAATATGTATAGGAATTAAAATCATACTAAAATTAATTTTTTTATATATTACATTTTGATAAAAATTAAAACAATTGTGTTAATTGAAAAAATGAACAATAATTTTTTCAGTGTATATTTTTCTTTATAGAACAAAATGTACAAGCTATAAAAATAAACAAAATTATTTCAAATTTTTCATTAATATTTGAATTGAAAATGTTTCGAAAGTAATTGTTTCTGTGTACAAATATTCCAGAGACATCAAGAATGCTAATGAAGTGTGTAATTGTACAATAAATAATTATTAAATTCTAATTACATATTATAACTTGCTTATGGTCCTTTGAATTGTGTTCAATGATGAAAATAAATAAAATCATCTCTAAGTGTATCTAATTAACATTGTTTCTATATACAAAAACGAAAGGAGAATTATTTATAAATTATGATTAAAACGTGTTCATTGGTCCTTCAAACCGTCTTATTAATTTTTTGTAACATAAAAGTTCTTTTTATTTTTATTAATTAAATAACATATGCTAACTAAATTAGAATAATATTTTACTAAAGAATCCTCTTCAAAAATAGAATTTTATTAGCAGATGTTTTTTGTGATAAAAAATTAACTTTATTTTTTATTGATTCCCTCTTAAAAAACCGGAAAACTTTCTCTTAATCGTTAATGTTTTTCCAATTTCGAAATAAACGTAAAACTGTGAAACAATATTAAATTACTAAAATTATATACATTTTTTTTCTCATTAATAAATTAATTAAATTGTATTTGTTTATGTTATTTTGATTTAGAAATTAAATATGGTAAATTCTACTTTTATTTTATGTTTTTCGTATTTTCCTCTCTCTCTCGGTCAGACACGTTTCTTGACATTAAAGCCGGTTCCTGTTTCAAATTAAAAACAAAACGAAAAAAAAAAGAAAAAACAATTAGCCAAACAAGGCTAAATAGTATTGAGTATTTATAAGCAACTGTCTGTTCCACGATGTTTTTAATAATAATAATAATAATGAAAAAAATATTTAATAATTTTTAAAATAAAACAGTTGTCATATGTAGCAGCAGTTAGTCTGTCAGGCATGCTTAGTTGAATGTCATAATATATTAAAAAATATGTATGTTAAAACCATTTAATCAATATTATTTATGGCATTTAATTATAATAATTATTATAAAAAAATAAACAAAAAAAATTTAAATGCAGATGGCGCTTAATTTAAATCTCGTTTAGATTTTTATTTTTTTATTTTTTTCTTTATGAGTAGTTTTAGGCCGTTCATAATAACTTTTAACAAAAAATCAGTTATTTGTTTTACATTTTACTTTACCAAATATGGTTGTTAGAAAATTTGCCAAATAAGGCCAAAACCACAAACTTTTAAGCCAACCATCTAATAGACATATTAATAATATTTTTTTTCTACCAGCATAAGTGTGTTTTGTTATTTTTCAATACTTAAAAATAGAATTTAATTTAAATAAAATCAATTTAGTTACATACACGAGCAAAATATGACAGTTATAGGTTCCAAATAATGTGTATAGGGCTTTAAATTAACATGTTTGTTTAGTTTAGAGACCGCTTAGAAATCTTCTTTAAGACGAGTGAGACAATCGTAGGCAATGACTTTATTTTTTTTTAGATTTTTATAAGTTTCTATTTCATTTCATGAGTTTTGATGAGCTTTAAAGTTATAGTCAGTAGTTGCTTGGTAGTAATAATGATGACAGTTTTATTTATTTCTGCTTGTTTTGTTACACTTTTAAATCATCATTTTTTTTTAACTGTCAACAAATTGTAATGACTTGATAATAAAAGTCATTAATCATATTTATTTTTCATTGACAAAATTTAAATTTTGTTATGACAATATTTTTAGTACATTAAGATTAGTTGTCATTTAATTTTAATTACACAATATGTTTTTACTGTTAATTCAAAATTTTAAGAATATACATTTATTAGGAAATTTTGATATATTATTTTAAATTAGAACCTTTAATATTTTTGAAATATACGACAAA
This sequence comes from Phormia regina, assembly GCA_001735545.1. Classification (NCBI taxonomy): domain Eukaryota; kingdom Metazoa; phylum Arthropoda; class Insecta; order Diptera; family Calliphoridae; genus Phormia; species Phormia regina. Next base: position 12,189 of record MINK01172201.1, read on the forward strand.
AACTTTTCTTATATAATTTAGTAAATTTAATAAGACATACGTACTGGTTCTGCGGCACAGGATATCTTTATCAATTTTGACATTTGTGAACTGGGAGTTCTAAGCCCCTATACATAGATTATAACATAGATATGAAAGTTCCATTGTCAAAAATCTAAGTTGGTTGTCAAAAAACCTAAGTCTAAGAAAGTGTTGGTAAAAAGTTTCATTGAAAACAAAAACAATTGTTGTACGTGTGCATCTTTGAGCATTTTTTTTTCAATCGACATTTTCATAACTATGTCAATGATCTAGTTTACGAGATAAAACGTCCAATTTGGAATTTCTTAAAATAAAATTTTTAATAAATTATTATTATTATTTTTTTGAAAATCTCTATAATAAGAAAATTAATTTTTTTAAATTAAATTGACTGATAAATTGCAATTTCTTTCAAATACCTCTACAAAAATGTTTTCCCAAATTAAAATTCGAAATTTTCTAAGCTGGCAACATTGTCGTAATAGGTACATAATCATAGAATTCACTTTCTATACCCCAGCGGGTAATGCATTCTAACAGTATTGATTGTTTCAATTATTAATGATTTTATTTCTAGTAAAAATATTAGGAAATTCAAATTTTTATCACTATAATTAACAAAGTAATTGGAATAGTTTTTTATCTTTGATAAATAATTTATTAATAAAAATGTATTTTCCAAACTCTAGGGCTCGCATCGAAGAAAAATATTTGTAAGAGTTGTAGAAGACGAAATAATGTTGATTTTGAAAATTGTTCACGTGTAGAGGATTAAAGATAATTGATGATTTTTGTCACATTGTGAATCTCTCAGGTATATATTATTTCGGAATTTTTTCAAATTATAAAATATTAAAAGAAGTTGTGTCTCATTTACTTCAGGACTGAAATGAAATAAAGTCTAGACAAACATTCAAAATTGAAACACAAATATCTATATGCTTTACAATCATTTTACTGAAATATCTTTTAAATCTGACTTATTTTGTAGAAGTTAGGATTTTTGGAAACATTAACATACTCAAGGTAGACACATTTGACATCCTTTCACTTATCTCAGTGATTACAAGCTTAGGTCCTCCTCTACAACTTTTCCATATATTTTTCAGTTCGATCTGAGAAGTAGTTTAGGGATACAGACAAAAATCTTCAACAGAATTTTATTAGATTCTACCAATTTAAGAATTAAACTTATACCCAAGTATTAAGGTTTGTGGTTGATATTGATTTTATCAGCTGTTTCTATTCGCCTAGTGTAGGTTATAAATTAACATTTCCGGTTTGTTTAATTCCTATCAAATGTCAAAGACCAAAAAGTAGTCACCTTTTTTAAAAACGTGCTTTTTTAAATGTAATTGAATTTATTTATAGAGAGTATTTTTTCTATTCTAAGCTTAAGAGGCTTAAAAAAGCTTAATCCGTTCAGACATAAAACAACTATTGAAGGTTTTAAATATAGAAAAGAACAATTGTTTTATTTCGTTGTTAAGTAGCCAATATGTGGTTCTTCCTATAAAAAGTTTAATAAGATCTTGATATAGAAAAAAAGCTAAACTAATTTTTATTTCAAGTACTTATGGTTAGCTAGGCAGAAGGTGTTACTTAATAGCAAATACCAGTTCTAGATTATTAAAACATAAAAGTAATTGAATCATATTTCTTTCTAAAGTGTAGTATTTTTTTTTAATTAATTGTTATTTTTTAAAAGATACATATATTTTTTTTTAATCTAAATTAATCTTATTTTAGTTGGGGAATTCATAATTGTAGGTGTTTTTTTTATATTTTTTTTGATTCTAAACCATAATGTTCAGTTTAAATCTAAGCTTGAATTCTTTTGTTGGCTATATTAGCCACTGTTTTTGCCAAATTTAGTTGTAATATTTTTTTTTTTGTTTTGTACCGGCTTTTAAAATGTTGTTTTTTTTTTAAACAATTTTTTATGATTCATTATCTTCATCAACATCTTGCTAGATGACTGTCTGTTAGTTTTTTATTCTCTGTTTTTCAAATTGTTTAGAAAAAACAAAAACACATACACTATTAAATAATATTTTATTGTTTGGCTTGATTTCATGCCAATTTCTGTCTTGTGTGCTTTTGCTGTGCGTTGTGTTGAATTTTTAAACAAATTAATAAATACATCATACAAATTAATAATAATAATACAAAAACAAAATGTTTATAAAACACTACAAAAGAAAAAAAAAATAAACTTTGTCTTTTTTTTTTATGTTGGTTTGTTCTTGTTGTTTTGGCTGCTAGTGTGAACATTTTAATTTTTAAACGCGCTTTTTGGTTTTTTATTATGAGTATTGAGGGTGTGTAATAAAATTATTAATTTTTGTTGTGTATGTATGTGTTTGAGTACTTTTGCTTATAATCATTATTAATAAATTATAATAACTAAACATATGGTAGACATCTTTTTTTTTTATAGCCATTTTGCATATTTATAGAATTAATGACGATTGTTTACAGAAGTTGTTCTTAATATTTAAGACTAATAACTAATAATATAAAATTTAAATATTACTGGTAAAAATTAACTTGTTATTAATGATATATTTTATAATTGCATTCAATTTATATATTGAAATTTATATTTTAATTTATTTTTCTTTAACATCACAATATTATCTTATAATTATTATTGCATTAAGCTATAAGTTAAGCTGTAGCTTTAAATTCTCTTAAAAATATCTTTTAATTACATATTTTTTTTCTCTCTTTTTAGGTAAGTGTCTTGGAACTAAAATTAAAAATAATAATAAAATAACGTAAGTTTTCGTAGATTTGTATTATAAATTATTTCCAATAACTCAACTACAATATAAATAAATATAATTTCATATTAATATTTTTATAAATTTAAAATTAAACCTTAAAGAATTTCATTAAATATATGCATTTTTCATTTTCAAACTAATTTAATATTCAAAAGAACAATAAAGTTGTTTCATAAAATTATTACAAATTTCGTCAGAATTAAAAACCGAATCTACCAAAAAATATGGCATAAATTAATTTAAAATTCTTGAAGCATGATCTCTAATTTAAAATAACCACAATAATTTTGTATTTATTTCGAAATAAAAATTCATTTAAAATAACATTGAAACAAACTATTGCGAAATATCAAATATAATTTTTAATTTTTCCTAAAGAATATTTTGTTTCCAAAAAAAAAAAAAAAAAAAAAAAAAAAAAAAAACAGAATTGTAGCAATAATCCAAAACATTTTAACCTCTCCTTATATTTCATATAATTCTTAAAAATTATATTTAAGTCAATGGCAATGTTTTGGAGAATGATGATTATCTTTGTGTATTGTCGTTAAACATATAATTTACATTACTCATCGTTTGGAGAAGAGAATCAGAAATAACTGAAAACAAAAGTTTGTGAATACACTTGGAAAAAAATAATAATAAAAATACTGTCAGACTGGAAAAATATTTGATAAAAATGTAATAACTTTTAAAATAATTAAACATATTCGATGTAATTAAATAGTGTAAATCACATGTGATAGAATAGAATTTTGTTCTGGCACTGGTTTGCCTTACAAAACATTTGCTAGATCAAACAACAGCAAATATTTGTTTTTATTTCTTGTAAAAAGAAGTTTGATCAAACATTTGCCTACTACTAAGAAATATTAAATTTTAAAAATTATCAAAATTAGTTTTCTAAACTATTTAAATGATTTTTTTCAGAAATAACAGATTGATATATATTTTCCCCTGGGAAAAATTTCTGCCACTTTTAAGTTTGTGGGCAAAAGGTTTAGAGAAATAAGAAGTTACACATTTTTATAATAAAGTATATATAAAATGAATACTGGCTGCTTTTGTAAAAATTGCAATATTTGAGAATATAATAACATTCGAGATGAGTAAGCTTAGGGTGGCTACAAAATGAAAGATAATATTATTTTCTTCAACTTTTCCATGCATATCAATTCTATAAGAACACTTGTGTAAGAGATATCACCAATAAATTACTAAATTAGTTACACAAGGAAATGGGCGAAATCTTTTGTTTTGTTAAAGAAAATTACTAAATAGTTTTCCTTTAATATCTTTAATTTCGTCAATATGAGTGGTAAATAACACTCTGAAATAATTAATAGATTATTATTATTTTTTTAATTTTTCTCAGTGCATTTGCCTTTTGGTTGTAAAAAGATGAGAAGATTTGGTTAAAAAAATATAATAAGTTGTTGTAAATGAATGAAATTGTCAAAAATATTGTTGTTCTTAGTTGACAAAGTGACAGGCCATAGAATATAAAAAACTTCAAGGGTAATTTAAGCTGGAGTTTAAATAATGTTTGACTTTTAAGCTAAAATCCATTCATTTAAAATACCTACAAATTGCACTCTTAATTCCTATTAAAAACAGTATTGCCGTTTTAGCACTTTGAGTGCTAGATTTAACCTCTGAAATGTTCAAATACATTGACAATTTATAAAAGTAGTTAGCACTGTTTTACAGTATATTACAGTATTTTTTTTTTTAATTCAATACTTTTAAATAGTTAGAAGTTTTGCTTTATTTTTTAATATTACCAATAATACTGAAGAAAAATTGTTTTTAAGTTGTCATATGAATTATATTTTGCAAAAAAACATGACCAACAAAATATTCATATTTCTTCACAAAATAATTTAGCATTATCATTTGTTGCTGTAAAACAATTTAGCATAACGTTTTAGCACTTTACCAATTACGATTTAAGAATTTCTATAAATCCAGGGATAGGAAATTGAAACATTTTAGATTAAAGAATACTAAGTAACACAACTTTATATTATAAATCATAAGACCACAGTTTTTATGTGAAAAACCAGGAGTATAACTTAGGAGAATGAAAACAGGAGAAGCTATTATTTGTATAGGAAAATAATTTACGTTTTACATTTACCAACCCTGTATTGCAAATCAAAAGTGCTTCAAAGTTTCTTCTCTATAACATTTTGTTTTTGTTATAAAACACAAGTTTTATTGTTGTTTCGATACCAATACTTATGCATTAAAGTTCTATGAAGCCCCACACTGATAGGCCTAGTTAACCCTACAGTTCTTCTAACTTTATTACACTAAATAAATAAAACGCTCGCTTACAATGACAGAGAAGGCAAATGTCGTCTTTATTGTAAATTGTTCCTAAATTCTCTTTACAATTACCAAAACTGTAGGGAAAAATAAGAAATGAGAGGTTGTTGGTGTTAGGCTTATTGGCAAGGTTTTGTAATAATTTTATTGTTTTTCTTATTTGTTTTAAATATATTTTCTTTATTGTTGTTAATTTCTTACTTATAGTAGTATTAATAATACCCATCTTCCTCTCGCCTGACATTTACTCTTTCATTCATGCTTTTGTTGTATGAAATTGTAATTGTGAACTCGTATTAAAGTCATACTTAAAATGTGTTCAAAACAGCATGACAACGGTTCAATGAACGTTTTCCGTCCACCACAACAACAACACTCTAGCACACAATCTTATAAAAATATTTATTTATTTATTTATTATTTTTTACTTGAGCTCAGTTAAATTTCTTTATGGGTTTTGTAGTTAAGTTGAAAATGTATGGGTTTGTGGTGTTGATGTTAATACCCCCCTAATGATGTCTTAACTTTGTGACTGGTCAAATTGTTAAAAAAAATATTCACAGTTATGAAATTAAAGAACTTACTCGCATTCAACAGCTACGTGCCCATTGTCATTACTGTAATTGAATTTGGTTTAAAAAAAAATATTGTAATATTTTTTTTATTGTGAAAATAAATGATTTTTGTTAAAGCGTTTAAAAGATTTTTAAAAAATAATACCATAATGAAAAAAAGAGAAAATACTAATTTTTTTTTGTTAAAAACAATGCTCTAAACGGTACTCTCAAGACACTTGTTATTTTTATTTGTTTCAATATTTTAAAATATTGCTTTACAAACATTTAATAAATTTAAATATTAGTTCTTAATAAAATATCTTTAAAGTTAACGACTTTTAATTCTTTTCAGATTTCAGATTTTAATTCTTTTCAGATTTATTTTTCAAAATTACACAAAATTTTTCCTCATAAAGTCTACCGGAACATTCATCACAAGTTTAAAACAATTAACTGAGTCATAATTTAAATTATAACAATTCGGTTCATTTCTGTGTGAAAAGTTCATTGCTTTCTCTTGCCTTTAAAATGAAATTCCCCAAAAAAGAAAAAGAATATAAAATATTTATTAAAAAAAAAAAAAAATCATTTATTTATTAAATTCCCACGTTTGTAAATTTTTTGTTTGTTTTTAAACTTGACTCTCTCGCGTGGAACACATTTATTGACCTCCACTAAATATAACAAAAACAAAACAAAATACATCTTTTTAAAACTTGATATCAACCAACCCAAACACGTCCATCAAAAATGATTATCATTCATCGGTCAATGTGTCGTCATTTTTGTCGTAATTAAATGTAATTAGACGGATAGCACTTCAAGTCTCGTCTGTAGCGTTTAATGCTGCTAATAATGCTTTAATTTTGGTTATTAAAAAAAATGTTTTCTTTTTATAATATTTTAAATCACAAACAACAAAGGTACATATAAATAAATAAATTAAGAATATTATATTATTAAGAATTTGTATATTTTTCTTTTGAAATAAATCATTTACAAAACGTTATTTTGTAATTATTGTGAGAAAAATAATGAAACCCAAAACAAAAAAAAAAATAAAAAAATAAAAAATTTAAATGAAGTCAATGACCATAAATTAAAAACAAAAATCTTTCCAAATTTTTTGATTAATTTATTTATTGTTTTAAATTTGCCTGCATATTAAGCAAACATGATTTTATCTTTCATTTCATTTTTAAAACTGCAAATCGCTTATATTTGGCGTCGGATATTGAAAAGATTTTGTTTATTCAATATATAATTTTGTTCTCTAGTTAGCTAAAGAAAAAGACAAATAAAATCGGTGGGAAATTCTGTTATGTGTATAAAATAACTGGATCAAAAACATTCAAATGCAAATGACTCAAAAAGTATAAGAGATAAATAGTTGTAGGTCTGATCAGTGTCTACCAAAATCTGTAAAAATATTTGAAATCGAACGAGAAACAAAAATTTGGCAAGCGATTCAAATTTTATGTTAGTGGTACCCAACTGTGAGCCCTTTTAGCTCCGCCCCTGAGGGGTATGTTCGGTCCCCCTTCCAAATTTAACATTGTACACCCTTCTGCTACGCCTATACCAAACTTTATGTAAATCCAACTCGCTGATCAGAAGTTACAAATTTTTTTCTAAAAAAAGTTCGACTGTGCACTGTCTATAGCCTGAGGTATTGACTAGATTATAGTCCGAACCATAGATTTATAGTATATTATATATAGTAGACTATAGTATGGATTATAGACAGATTATGTTCTGAAATATAGATTAAGCAGTTGTCTGAATTATAGACCAGAATTTTTACCTAGACATTAGTTTGAACAATGGAATATATATGAACAAAATTCATTCAATTAAAAACTTGTTCGAATTTACACCTTTCATCAAAATGACTATATTAATTACTAAAAACTGTAGAAAATAAAAAAAACAATTTCCAATTAATAAATCAAGTTTTAATTGAATTAATTAAAAATATGTATAATTGTAATAATTTTAATTAAAATATAGACCAAAGACTATAGTCTTAACTTTAGACTAGACTATTAGCGTAAACTATTGTCTACACTAGGCTATTTTTTATATAGTAGCAATAAATCATGATGTCTTTTTTCTATTATATTTTTAATAAAATTTTCGCATTTTTAAGTTAATTTAAGAGGATTATTTCTATATTGTTTGCCAAACTTTTTAAACGATTATAGGAAGTATTTTAAACTGTCTCAATAACATATTTCGGATGTATGCTTTAGTAAAAAACAACAACTTGTTTTAATTTGCATTTCCATTTAATTAAATATTAAAAAAAAAGAAAAAACATATAAAAACTAGTTTAATAAAAAAAAAATCGTCATCACATTTTTTTTGGTGTTTTTTATGCTTCCAAACAGCAATTTCCTTATAATTTTGATTTAAATTAAAAATTGTATTACTTTTTTAATTTAAAATTAGCCAGATGAGTATAATTTTAAAACAAATAGCGTAAATGTATTCTTCGCATTTGGCACAAAGTTTTACAGTAAAATCTAGCAATAAGGGATATCAAATATTATTTATTATTAATAATAATTTTTTAATTTTGTTTGAAAATTTTATTAATGGAAAGAAAAAGAAAATTGTCAAAGAATTTGTAAACTTTGACAAATTTTTCTAGAGGTTTTTTTCCATTTTCTATAGATTTTATTGTCTATGCAAATTATGTTTAACTAAACTCAACTACTTCACACTATAATTGTGTTTAGTTTTTGTTGACTATTTGGCCCATAAAACATTTTGCACGCGTCAAACCCATTTTTCAAAATAAACCATCACAACACTTGATAAATTTTAAAATTTATTTTTACACTTTACATTTTATTTGTTAAATGTTTAGTTTTTTTTTCTCTCTATATTTCACATAAAAATAAAAAATAAACTAAATAAAATATAGGAAAATAAATGTGTTTTGAATTTAAAATATAAAGATTTTCAATTGAAAAGATATTCGTTTTCTTTATATTATATAAGTATATTTTAGGATTTATTACAAGCAAATAAATTTTACAAATCAAAATATACCAACTAAACATGTGGACTTTCAAACCATAGATTTTTATTAAAAAAAATATGTAGCTTTTAAGGATAAAAAATTGCTCTTTACATTTTTTTTTTAGTTTACCTTGGTACATTTAAAAATTTTGTATTATAAATTTCGCACTCAAATTTATTAAAAATTCATAAATTTTTCCACTTTTTTTTTTTTTTGCTTCTAATAATATTATTCATTCTACTTGTGTTACACCAACATGAATTTTATTTTATTTTTTTTATATTGTTTTAACTGAACGGTATATTTGAAAACGGTTTCAACTTTTTTTACAACCCTCATATTATCAAAAACAACCTCTATAGTTTTTTTTTACATTAAACTAAAAATCTCTTTGCCTCTATCTCTCTAAAAAAATACCTCCTAATCGCCCATGATTCAATCAATATATTATCTATAGAACAAGAATTAAATAGTTGTTAAACACTGAAAACATTTTGTAAAACATTTTTTTTTTAATATTTGCTTTAGGTTTTTAAATATTTAAATCAAATATTACTATTTGCTAATAAAATTCTTGAAAACAATTTATGCAAAATATCAGCCACCAAATAAATTAAAAAAATAAAAAAATATTTACAGTTTTATTTCGTAATAATTTAAAAATGTTGAAAATCGTAAAAACAAATACTTCTTCTATAAATATTAAATTAATACGATATTATTTCTTTATGTAGCAAAAACCAGTTTCTATAATATTGTCTAAACCAAAAGCATTAGAAATAAAATGGAAATAAACCTACAATACGTTACATTTAACACTTTATTAAGCAAAATAAAATTAAAAAAAAAAATGAATAGATAATACATTTTTGACCCTGAAAATTGTGAGAAATCTTTAGGTTTTTTAGTTTTTATTTTTTTTTTATTTTATTCATAAAATAGTGTTGGCCGTTTTGTTTTTCTTACGTTAAAACGATTTAAATGATGGCTGTTGGATTTGGTAGCTTGGTTTTTTAAGATTTAATTTTAATTTCAGAATAAGAGTAAAGTCGACTTTTTGAATAACCTAAAAATTATATTAATCATACTTAATAAAAGATGCAAAATAGGATTTACACTTTAGTCATACTTTGCAAATATTTAGTAAGCTAATGGTTTCATATATCTTTTAATATATCAATATTTTAAAATATAATATTAGACTATTTATTACAAATAAGTATTATTGCAATAAAAAAATATATATATATTTGAGTCGAATATTTGTTCAGTGTGCATGATTCCCAGCAAAAATCTTCGGTATAGAAAAACAATCAGGTTAAACTTATCAGGTTAAAAGTAAGTAGTTACTAATCTACTTTCATGTAATGCAGACAGTATGTTGTTATCATTGAAAAGTAATTGCATCCGTAACTACATGTTATTACCAAGTTTTCGCTGGGTCCTTAAGAATGTTTTATCCGAGTTTTTACATTAATCATTTATGACTTAACAAATACTCTTTAATTCCTAGATTTATTATACATTTTTAAGTCATATTTTATTGCTGTCTTAATTTTTTACTGTAGGGTATTATTTTAAACAATTTTTAATTCAAGTGCAAAAGTAAACAGAATTTACTTTTGCTAGAGGTTTTACATTTCAAATGAATAAAATTGAGTTTCTTGTAATTTGTTTTGTATTGATTTTAATTAGTTTTTATATTTAATTTATATTTAAACTAAAGCTGTTTATGGTTAAATAATTTTATAAAGATATATGCAAAAAAGAGTATAATAAATGATTCATAGAGTGTAAGTTTTTTAGAAATTCAATGAATTTAGCTTCTTCATAAGAAATAAGTACTACTTTAAAGAAAAAACAAAGAACAAATTGAAATTAAAATATATAAACATAAGAAAATTCAATGTAATAAAAGAAATGGTCCTTCGCGACATGGAAAAATACATGACATTCAATGCACAGGTTTACAAAATAAAAATATTATATGGCGCAGGGGTTTCAGTCAATTCGGATACTTAAATATGCAAATGCAAATGACTCAAAATGTATAAGAGATAAATAGGGTATTTTTTGTAGGTCAATTCGGATACGCGGTATTAATAAGCATTAAGCTTTTCAAATCCCCTTTTTATGAATTCACTGTAGTTCTCGCGATAAATCGCGACTTGTAAAATAAGTGTGTTAGCACCATATCATCATAGCGAAAACAACAGGTTATAAAAAAAATGAAATTTTAAACAAAAATTCATAAAAAAAAGAATATATTAATGAAAAGTTTTATTCTTTAGTTTTTTTGCCGATTTTGTAGTGTGTGAACTCACTTTAATAAATATTTTTTATATGTTTTGGAAAAACTTAAATTTTTAACTCTGTACTGCATTCTAAGCTGCATCTTAATTTTAAATTTAGATAAGAGTCTTTTGAAACTAATTTTAATTGGATTGAGTTGTTGGTCCTTCGAGCGAAAAATCACTTTTGATGAAATTTCAATAAACCCCAATACCATAAAAATATGTACGACACCATCCATTTATTATTTCTTTATTGATAAATAAAACTTTAAAACAAAACAACAGGAAACGTGCTTTTCTCTATATATTTTAATTGAAGATAAATTTTTTTGTTTTAAACTTTTTTTTCATATCAATACAAAGTGTTAAAATTAAAAAAAAAAAAACAACCACTATAGATATTATAAAATTTATTCACATTTATTTATTATTTTTGTTGTTGTATTTTGTTATTATCAAATATAGGAAGTTATGTGCAATTATGTGTAAAGTGCACTACAAAAATTACAAAACAAATACTTGAATATTATAATTATTTAATTTTAATAAACAATTTTGATTTCTCACTCAATTTAACCAATTAATGATAATCATAGCGATGAGGATGATGATGATGATGTGAAGGCAAAGGCAGTCAGTCGGCTCTTTTGTTTGTTTTTTTTTTTATAAAATATAATTATGCTATTGAATTGAAACTTATAATAAAAAACACTTGGAAAAATTATAGAGCAGATCATGATCTTTTATGTAGATCATGTATAGTAAAATTTACATAAAAATTACATTTTGTTTTGAATTATAAATTTTAATTATTTTGAACTTTTGTATAAAAGCTGAAGGGAAAAAATAGTAAGGAAAATGACGATTGCAGTAAAATTTATATATTTGTATAAAAAATTATAAAACAGTTTTTTTTTTATTAAAATAATATTCAATAAAAAAAATTATTCTTCAAGTTATTGTCCTTTAAATTAAGAATAAATATTTAATTTTCTTAATTTAAATTTTATCTTTCAAAAAGAAAGTTAAAATTGTATTTTCCTTATTATAGGATTTTTTTTTTTAATTTTTTATTAAAAATTATTGAATTTAAACTTAATTTTATTCATAATAATGTCAACACTTTATTGATTTTAATAAAAAAAAAATAATTTTAATTGTTACTCAATTAATTAAGTAATAATTTTATTAATTAATATTGGAATTTAAAACAAAAAATTTACATAAAAAATCATTTATTATAATTCTTATCAGATTTCTACAAAATTTATTTTAATTTTAAATATAAATGACATTAAAAATTTTGCAATAAAATTTCATTTAAATGTAACATTCTGTTGTATAAAAATTCAATAAGAGGGTTTGATAAAACCAGCTAAACAAAGGTTGTCGCTTTGGCTTTCTAATGAAATCAATATAAAAAAATTTTTGTAATGTTTTTAATTTTAATTATTACCCAAACATCCTCATCAAATAAGTTGCTGTAACGCTTTAAATATATATTTTGTTTATTTATATTTTTAATTTTTTATAATTTATTGATTTCCTGATATGTTTTAAATTTTTTTTTTATGACTTACCATCATTTTATTGTTTCTATTAAAAATTTTAATCACGTTTTATGTGGTGTTTGGTTTTTTTTGTTACTACGTTTTGTTTGTCTTGCAAACAAATCTTTAGAGGTATTTTGTATTTATTTATTTTTATTATTATATTTTTTATTTTTCTTTTGGCTTTGTTTTCTTTACAAAAATTGTGATTAATTTAGTATATTTATCTAAATTCTTCATTTCATAGCAGAGGTTTGTTTCTGACTATTGATTTATTTTGCAATTGATACATTTTTTTAGCAGAAAAGCCAAGATTTATTTAAATGTATAAATAATAAGAGAAATTTTCAAAATTAATTTACCAATGCTATTTTCGAATAAGTGACAAACGAATTTAAAATAATAATAGTGACTACATGGAGTATTAAGATTAATAATAAGATATAGCGTTTATTTTTGGAAAAAAATAATAATCAAACAAACAAATATATTCTATTGAAAATGTGACGAAATTTAGATGAACTTTGTGCCAAAACGGCCAAAATGTCAATGCGGTAACAACACTTTTTACAAATTGATTGAAATCGTCACCGTGTCATTATAAAATTTATACTTTGTGAGTATCTACCCAACATAGGGGGAGATATTTAATTTACATATATATTTAATCCCAACTTCTCGATTAAAGCATTTTACAAAAATAATAAAAAATGTGTAAAATTTTAAATTTTCGATAGGGCTTGTGGAGAAACCGTTGCCCTAAGCGTTTTTGGGTTTCTTTAAATTTTTTATTGAATGTAATTTTAAAAATGATATAGGACAACAAAAAAAAAAAAAAAAAGGAAAATATTTATTTTGGATTTTTTATTT